>JAJOOO010036281.1:0-19395 GCA_029582685.1 Solanum piurae
ACAAGAGTCTTTTTTTACTCGAATTGAAAATGAGTTTTTTTATTCGTATTGATTTATATTAAAAATTAAAAGTGAGTATTTGCGTTAAATTTAGATAGCCTAGATGATAAGAAAAAATAAATAAGTAGTGTTATTTAATTTAATTGAATGTTTAAGAAGAAAAATCAAAGAACTTTCGTCAATTTATTTTCATGCAAAAATACAAAGAAATCTCAAAAAATAATATTAATGTTTGAAATTTCTTATGTTTGTTCGCGCATGTTTAATTTTTTTATGAAAATTAACAGGCACACGTCTTATTTTTTCGCGAACGAACATAAAAATTTTCAAACAATAATATTATTTTTTGAGATTTCTCTGTATTTTTGCATGAAAATAAATTAACGAAAGTTCTTTGATTTTCCTTCTTAAACATTCAATTAAATTAAATAACACTACTTATTTATTTTTTCTTATCATCTAGGCTATCTAAATTTAACACAAATACTCACTTTTAATTTTTAATATAAATCAATACGAATAAAAAAACTCATCTTCAATACGAGTAAAAAAAGACTCTTGTTCATTGCTAATAACACTACTAAAAAATGTTAAAACTAGACTGACTTTATTAGGTTGTCGGTGATTTTTAAGAAAGAAAATCAACACAATTTCGTCGGTTATTTTTTCACACAAAAATACACAACACTCTTAAAAAGAAATTATTATTTTTTAAAAAGAATTATATTTTGTTAATTTTTAATTTTTTTAACTAAAATTAACTGACATGTGTCGATTTAAAATAAGAAGTTGCATTTGAAGAATATATATAAAATAAAGAAATCATAAAAATAGTATTTTGTGTTAAAATGGAACAGAAAAAATGGAGTTCAAGAGTTAAAATGGAACAAAGCTAAGTTGGAGTACCAAAATGAAAAATAGGATCAAGATTGAGGGGATGTGTATGTGTTTGGCCCATAATATGAATAGTTATGCAGAATGTGAACTCATAAAAAGTACTTATTTATCAAAAAAAATAGTTAAATGCCATCTTTCTCTTTTTCTTCTTCTACTTCGGCGTCCTCCCCCCTCCTTCTCCTCCCCTCTCTTCTTCTTCGTCGGCGTCCTCCCCCCTCCTTCTCCTCCTCTCTCTTCTTCTTTGTTGCTTCCCATTTTTCTTTAAAATTTAATATACCGCAAACATAAATCGTTTTGAATGAATTATATACCAAGAGATTTGAAATATCGAGAGGTTTCATATCTAAAAATTGAGACTATTTAAATGAGATTTTGAGTTGGTCAAGTTTGAATAGTTAGATACACTTCATGTATAGTTAAGTTATACAAAAAAAATTTAAGTGTATCATAATGTATACTCGTTGTATAACTTAGATATAAGTAAACTAGATTCAAAATTTTGATTGTATCATAATATATAGTCAATATATACTATCTATGACTTTTGATACTACATTTATTCAAAACTAATTACTTTATTACATATATTTGAAACTATCCGAAGGAATATTCTTTTTCAATTTCAAATTATACTCATTTCCGCGAGCCCAAGCTTCAAGCCCAAGTCAAATTCCATGAGAAGACTAGTTCTTTCATCCGAAATCGCGTGGTCGGGTGAAATGTGAAATACCGATTACATTCCTATTTTTCCTGAGAATTACAATCAGTACCTGCTCACATAATGGCAGAGGTTCGTAATTTTACAAACAATTATAGGGCAAAGTTGTCACAAAATAACCGACAATGGATAAGTTTGAAAATAACAAATAGGCAGAAGGGCTTTTATGTAAACTTACTTGAAAGAGGACCACTCCTTTTCCCCACCACCAAGCATCTTTTCCATTTTTTAATTTTTAATTTTTTCTTTTGATTTTGTTTTTAAATTTCTCTTGTTTATCTTTAAAAAAACTATTTTAATATTTTAATTACTTTTTATATGTTTCCAAAATATATTTTGGTTTCTTCTACAACGCTTCTTCTTATGATGATTTTGCTGTTACATTATCGATCGGTACAATTATCTTCTCTCTAGAAATCTTCCTTTATCTCGATCTTTCTCTCTCTAGATGTTTGAAGTTTCACTGTTTCTACAGCATTAAGCGGTGAGTTTGATTTTTTCTTCTTCAATTTCTGTGTTTTTTTCTATTATATCGTGCTTATTATATGTTTTTCTGGTGGTCGGAGAATTTACTTCTGTTGTGTTGATCGGAAAATTATGAATAAATTCAATTGCATTATTTTTCTGTAGCTTTAAATTCAATTTTCTTCATTTTTCGCTGTATTTTTTGGTTTGTAATATGAAGTGACTGGATTGTTTTCGGTGTTGATTTGAATTGGCACTAGAAGAGTTACTGGAAAATCTGTATCTGTTTTTTTTTGTTCACAATTGCTGTTTGATTTTATCACTATAAACATCCAGCTGTTCATGTGTTTTTTAATATTTTGTTTATTACATGTTTTTCCTGAGGAGTTTTGAGTTTTGATCATCTTCATTGATGTGTGTTTGTGTATTTAATTTTATCAATTACCATGTCATATGATTTGTGCTTATGGTGGATTGTTTTTAATTTGTATTTCTCATTTGGAGCTGTTTGTTGTCGGTCTGCACAAATATGAAGAAAGTAAAATCAGAGACCTCTCAAAATAATTGAAGCTGAATCAGTTTACTATTTAGCTGTTGATGTCATATAGAAATCATTGTTACGACAAGAAAAGGTGAAGCTAATTGCTACATATGTTCATGGATATTGGTAAATCCAAGAGGTGATTCCTGTCTTTTGAATGTCCCGGTTCTATATCATCATAATAGTAGGCATGGATGAGCTGATCAGAGTAGTTATTTCTCGCCTGATGTCCCAAAGATCCTATAGAAGGTGAGCCCCCGTAGTGTTTAGAATACTGGAATAGATCTCGGTGGGCTAGGTAACACAATAGAACTCTTCCACAGAATAGCAGCCTGCATATGCTATTCACTATTTTTGTAGCATCTTTTTTTATCTCATCTTGTCTCTCCTCTCTCTGTGATTGTTTGACACATATTCTGCTTTTTATGTTTTTTTGGTTTATATATTTAATTCCAGATTCTTGAATCCTTTAAATCACTGAAGGTAGCGTGCGTTATTCATGTTCTACAGCTGTCTCTGACTTCTCTATAACTTCTTGACAGAGAAAACATAACTGAAGCTCATGGAAAAGAGGCATGTTCATGGTTTGATATTTTGTTGGCTTACTTTATCCAAGATATAGCAAGTATTTGACAGAAACTAGTGGCTGCCTTTTAGATGATAACTACTGATTGCAGCTCGTGAAGGCTGCATTTAAGCATGTTGATAGTCTTTCAATTGATTTTCAATTTCTTTTGTGATGAGAGGTGGATTTTTTACCATTTACCGTATCGTATGCTGCACATAAAAAGTGATATATGTCAACAATCACGTGAAGATCACTGTTTCTACAGTGTAGAAACCTCTATCAGGAGGTTAGAGGTCCATTGAAAAAGTGTTGGTCCGCCATTTATTGTAATCTTAAAATGGAAAGGTAATTCATGTTCACACCCTATTTGGATATTAAGAGGTGGTTTTCCTTTTGATGACCCAATCGTTTTTTACTTTGTTCTGTGGGACATTATAATTCCAGATATAGAATATTGAAGGAGCTTGGAGATGGAACATGTGGTAATGTATATAAGGCCATTAATACAGAAACATCTGAAATTGTAAGTGATCGTCTCTGTTTATGTATTTATTATGTTTTATATATCCACACATGTTTTTCAGATTTTCTCATTTATTAGTTGATATAAGGAGACGTACCATAATCATATTTGCAAAATCTAAGATTTGAGTGGGAAGTTTGCGTCTGGCAGCACCAAAAAAGATTTTGATCTGTGCATGTTTGAAGAGTTGCACGTCTAAATTAATAAAATCCTATAGTTATTACTTGTAAGTACCAGAACATGGTAATGCTTGGATTTGCTCCTTGGTTTCCTTTGTAATGGTAAGTTATTGGTGCATCTTTCACACAACAGTAAGTCAGTACTAACATGTGCCAAATCTCAGGTAGAGTCTGCCTAACCAGAAGGGCCTTAGTACCATACATAATAGTTTGTGAGAGCCATGCTAAAGTTCCATTCCACTTATAGTCAAGTCATCAGATTAGTTTTAATCATGCCTATGCTATTTCCAATAATGAAGAATAATAAAATTTGACCATTTCACTTTCTTCTTTGTTCCCCTTGGAGGGAGTTGATGGAGAGGCTTATATTGAGTGTTTCTCTGTGCTCGTACATCTCACAGGATGTTGATTCCTCTCAAAGATTGTAACTTATAGTTTCGTTTCATGTATTGTAGGTTGCAGTAAAGAAAATGAAGAGGAAGTTCTATTTTTGGGAAGAATGCATTAATCTACGTGAAATAAAGGTGTGTAGGTTTCCTCTTATTTGGTCTCATATTGATGGTCTGAATTTGAGTATTTAAACATATCTATTCAGAAAAATTACCGTGTTAGAAAAGAGTTTCTTGTACATATTTATATATTCTTGGTGCAAGCTAAGCTTTTCTATCTTTCTCTGCGCAGTCCCTCCGTAAATTGAATCATCCTAACATCATCAAACTGAAAGAGATTGTCAGGGAAAACAATGAGCTTTTCTTCATACTTGAGTACATGGTATCAGTTTACGACTTTTGTCTAGATTTTTGTGTTGCACCTTTCTCATTGTCTGTGCTGCAGAATCTTTCGTTCTGATAACATAATGTACATTTATGTAACTCTGGCAATTAGTGCTTTTAGTTTCAGAATATCGGAATTCTATGTCAACGTGAACCTCTAAATTAATTGTCTAGGAACGCAACTTGTACCAACTAATGAAAGATCGGCAAAGACCTTTCCTAGAGGAAGAGATTCGAGGATTGATGTCTCAGGTGTTGCAAGGACTTGCCCATATGCATAAAAATGGTTACTTTCATCGGGACTTGAAACCTGGTATTGAAATGTCATGTGGTCTATTTACTATCTTTATTTATGGAAGTGGGAAACTAAAGTGACACTTGTTCTGGCTCAGAGAATTTACTGGTGACGAATGACGTAATTAAAATTGCTGACTTTGGGTTGGCTCGTGAAGTGTCTTCATTACCTCCTTTCACTGACTATGTTTCAACTCGTTGGTGAGTTGTTTTCTCTAGTTTGGTGCATCCTTTGTTTCCAAGTGCTTGTAAATTTTTGCCTCTGATGTAAGGATGTTCTAATGTCTTTAAAAGGTACCGAGCACCAGAAGTTTTGTTGCAATCTTCATTATACACACCTGCTATCGGTATGCACTGTCAGTACATTCTTGCAATTTCAGAAGCTTCTTGTGTGAACACTGGATCATTTTTTCATTTGACACCAATAGGTTTCAGTATGTTTAGAAACTCAAGCTAGCATCCTGAAATTTTCTTCTTGAATCTTGACGGCTGTTGCAGCTAGTTTGTTGCTTGTCCTTATATACTTGTAAATCTAGGTACATTGTGCAGCAGTATATTTCGTGTTTGTTGATATTTTACGGTGTATAAACAGTCTTTCTTTAAACGTTTTCTGTTGATTTTGATGGTAAGCACGCTGTGTGACCTGCCATGGCTCTTTGAAGGTAATATAAACCTTCAATGGGTTCAATGAAGGTTGTGTAAAAGAAAATAGGAGAGTGCCAGGAAATCCTGTGAACCAAGTTCACCATGCCTAACACAGGCCCATCAAAGCCTTGACTTTAAAATGCTGGCTTGATTCAATCGTAGAACTGGAATATGAGGCATTTGCTGGTGTTCTCCTAATTTCCTCAGTTTTTTAAAAATGTTTGTCTAGCATGATATTAGATGAATGTACAAAAAAACTTGGGTTAGTTTTCTAGAAAATTGTTGGCCGGTGACTTGGCTCCCTTTTCAATTCTTGAAGTTATCTTGTGTCTATTCACTACTTCACATGCTTGGGTTTTTCAATCTCTTTTCCTTATATTTTTTTAGATAGCTTTGTTTTGGAATTTTAATGGTCATTCTATGATCTATCCAAAAACATACATCTCTTTGAACTGCTCTTCTTTTGAAGTTCTCAAACATTCTTAAGTTTGACGGCCTTACATTAGAAATTGTTCAATGCGTGGAAAGAACTCTTGGATAAAATTTCATGTTTGTTTTTGTTGGTTAATTGATCTTTTTCTTGACTCATGAGAATAAGGTCTGTACACAGATATGTGGGCAGTTGGTGCGGTACTTGCTGAGCTTTTCACTCTTTGCCCAATATTCCCCGGTGAAAGGTGATTTCATATCCCATATTGTCTTACACAAAAATGATGTCCTAGCTTCTTTATTTTGGAGCCTAGACTGCTTTGACCTCAAATGTAATCGACAATTAGGTGATGTAGTTAGTTCCAAGAGCTTGTGGAGCATATTGTTCAAATACTGTGGGAAATTAGAACTTGATTCGTATCATTTGGAGAACTATTTCCTTAAAGAGTAATCTTCCTTTTTTTTTGACCAGTGAAATTGATCAGTTGTATAAGATATGCTGTGTTCTTGGACCGCCAGATTGGACAAGCTTCCCAGAACTGAGAAGTGCTTCACGGTTGTTTGATATAAGTTGTTTTGATGTAAGTCCAGGATGAACTTCTTGCTAATTTCCAGCCAGTTTCTTTTGACCTTTATCACAGACATGTGAATGATCACGTATTCAGATCTTTTTTTCTTCTTTTTTTTGTTCCTGATAGATTACACCAGCCAATCTGTCTGATGTCATTCCAAATGCTAGCTTGGAAGCTATTGATTTGATCAAGGTATTCCTACTAGCTGCTTCTTTACATTGCTGGCATATTTTATGCACGAAATACGAAGTGGCTCTTTACTGATCTATCCCTCCCTTCATGACATAGCAACTCTGCTCGTGGGACCCATTGAGAAGACCAACTGCTGACCAATGCTTACAGCACCCATTTTTTCATGTAAGCCATTTTATGTTATTTGCGTTTGCTTCAGATTTTTACTGTAATTGGCATCCTTTCAGGGAGATTAAAATAACCTGTTACTTGCTAATGAATAGGTTGATATGTCAATTCCTCGTCCTCTAGGGGATCCACTGCAGATGAATTTAAGTAGTGTTGGTAAGAACTCGTAAAATACTTTTAGCATCTGTCACTGTCCACTTTTAGTTCATGAAGCTATCCTGTTGTGCAGGACCTGAGCCTAATCTTGAGTTGAACCTGTGGGATTTTGGGACAGAAAAAGATGACTGCTATCTTGGTTTGACTTTGGCTGTGAATCCAACTCCCTCTTGCCTAGGTATGAACTTTTAAGATTTTAATTATTTCAGGTTTATTTCTGTATAGCATCCCACTGTCTATGGCTCAATTTGTTGCAACAATTATAATTTGTTCATGTATATTCTGGCTTTTGTAATAACTGACATCTTTGTCATTGACTAATTGTGTCTTCCTCTATCTTGTTTCTTAGAAGCAATACCTGCACCGCTTTTGTCCACCAAAAAAGGAAATATATATTCTTGATATGGTGGTAATCCAAGTTTAAGAACGTCTCAAATTTGCCCAGGAAAACATATTTCTAAAGACAGCATGCCTGGCTCTTATATCATATAAAACACCCTTAAAGCAAAAAACCATCTTTGTGATAGTATCATTCTTTAAGAGCATGAGGACTGACATCCTTGCTTAGTACATGTCTTGCCTTAATTTTTCAAGTTTTTGTTTTATTGTTGTATGCTCTCTTTTCCAGTTGCATCTTCCTAAAACAATTGACCATAAACCTCATCATGTAGATTTGTTTCCTGCAAAGATGGCAAGTAAAAGTCAAGGTGCAGGAACGGTGAGTGTCTTGATTTTTTTTAATACTTGGGTCACTGTTTTCAGGGATTTCTTTCCATAAGACTCCTGATTTTGATAAATTCTTCTAAAAGGTTTTTAACAACATTGGCAGGATATGTTCTGCCCTGGTTTCCAAGATCACTCACAACACTCAGGTAGCTCATATACTTTTCCTCCTAGTGTAATATATTGTTGTTGTAAAGAAATGAACCTTGGGCCTAACTCAACCCAAACGATAGCTTATATGGGGAGGATTGTCCAAGTCCATATAAGGAGTCCAACTTTTCCTCATCCCACCAATGTGGGACTTAACAATTGTGTTAACCATTCTGCAATTTTATACAACCTTACTTTTTCTTTTTGTTATGGGTGGGTGGTTCTATAATAGTATAATTGCCTTGTGTTAAGACACTCTTGAATGAAACCTAGAATGCTGAAAGGTTTGTCAGCATATTATGGTTCTTTCTGGGTATTTAATGTAGTTGGTTGAAATCTTCACCTTCTATACTATTTTACTTAGAGATGTCATGGCTGTGTTGATTTCTTCTTTTCAGTTTTCTGGTCATTGTTTCCTACTGATCACCATCAAATATCTACTCCGGTGGACTCCTCATTGTCATTATCATTCAGGTCAGTATCCATTTATCGAATTTTCTTTCTGTTAATGGCATAAGTTTTGGTGGGTTTTTGAGTAATGTAATCCCTTGTTGAGAAGAGAAATGGAATCATCCCGCTACCCAGTTTTGGTGGGTTGTTGAGTGATGTATTACCCCTACGGAGAACAGAAATGGAATCATCTTGCTACCCAGTTTCCTTAACAAATTTCTGTTCAATATCATTTCTCATATTAGTGATTGAACACATAACTTAGTCTTCCAATTCTCCACTACCCCTGCTAAACAGACAGCATCAGATACATGTCCTCGGGAAAACCAATAAGACCCAATAGTATCACAACTTGCATGTCAGTACTGGGGAATGCAAGGGTGGGTCTCGCTCTATTGATCAGAAATATTATCTTTTTTTTTTGTTTTGTTGCATGGAACAATTAATTGAAGCTGCTTGTAGGAAACATGAAACTAAAGTTGTCCCTTTATTTTGTCTGCAGCACGATTCCACACTCAACTATTGGAGCTCCACAATCAACTGGTTTTGGCATGACATCTCTGCAGACTAACTTCTTGGAGCGCCCCTTTCTGGCTATGTCGTCATCCTTTCAGCAGGGACGTTGCCTTTGAGCTACTGATTCAACTCTCTAGTTCGACTAAATAAGCAATTATACTAGTATTTAGTTGTAATCTGTAAATGTAGTTGACAGCACAATTCAAGTTTATTTACTAGATTTTTTCATAATTCTCAGTAGATTCTCTTCTAAAGATGTAGAGTGACCCACACCCCTTTTAGGCGGTGTAGTTGGTGTCATTGTGGGAACAATCGTATAGAAGATGACTGAAGTTTACTGTTGTAATTATTAAACCATCATAAACGTGGAGAAAGATACAACTGTAGTTTTTTATTTAGTTTTTTTTTTCTTTGTTAGTTGAATGAGCTGATTGCCTGGCCTTTTGGGGCCACAAAAGATATGCTAGCTATGAAGAACATCACTTCTTGAAAAGTTTCATGTCCAACAACCCTTTGGAGGTAGGGACATAATCACATAATGAAATTTTGAATTTGTACTTGGGAATTAATAGTTCAAATTCAGAGTTGTCAACAAAGACCAGAAGAGAAAATTGAAAATGACCAAAATGGTCTCTTATGTCTCTGTAAGTTTAAATAGTCCACAAAGTATAATCTGAACATTTTGGTCCTTTAAGTTTGTCCACACTTTTGATCTACGACGAATATATAAAAAATTATTTGTGGGAATTCACATTTGGAGGTATAATTAATATAGTTTATGTTATTCATGGTCTATTTCTAGAGTTTGAAATCTTACTTTTTTATATGCAATATTAATATAGTTTCTGCTATTTATGCTCTATTTCTAGAGTTCGAAATCTAACTTTTTTTATATGCAATTTTGGGTATGTTCGAAATCTACTACAATTCTTTCCATTGTAAGATGTAGTAAGACTTTTCTGGTGTTCTATGGTTTAACATTTTTGTCCACAGTTATCATAAAATTTAAGATAAATTTTTAAAAATATTTAAAGGAGATTAAAAATGCTCATTTTTGTCAAATACAGAGAACCAAAATCATTCAAAGCATACTTAAAAGACTAATTTGTACGTACCTCAAATATAAGGGACCAAATTCGTTAATTTTCTCATCTAATCAAATGTCCAACCTCATTAATTTTTTCTAAACTGTAACGTAACCTCCTTAATTAATGAAACTGTGAGACTCTAATAACCAATCAACCACCGCTAAATCAGATAACACGTGGCAGAAGCCCAGATAATCTCCAAAAAAACACACAACTCCACTCTGATTCAAAACCCTTTTTCTTGTTTTTGCTTCTTCAACTCTTGTTGGCTAAGTAAACTTTTCAATTCTATCATCAGCTTCTTTGAAGTCCACTCTTTTCTTCTACCCTAAAGAGTGGATTTTGAAAACCCCCAAAACCACAGTAATAGTTATTAGAGTTTTGCAGGCTTACAGTTATGGGTGGAGATACTACATCCCCTCATTCTCCTATCATCCATTCCACTGGTACAATATATGAAAATCTTCTCATATTGTTTTTTTTTTTTGTGGGGTGGGGTGATTTTTCACATTTCTTGCATAATTTTGATATGTATGTTTGTAAAGTATGGTGTGTTTTGAGAATCAGTAGGTGTCAGGTTCAAATTCCGAGATAAAATATAGTACTAGGTGATTTCTCCCTATTTGTTCTAGCTGACAGAGTTTAGTGGCGGAAGGTGACAGATATTTCGTGGAATTAGTTTAGAAAATGAGGTGTAGCAGTAGGTTGATGGTTAGGTAAAACTAGTTTTGAACATCTGATCATATAACTCACTGGACTAATTTGGACTTGAGACAAACAGTCGATTGATTCTTGCATAGTTTTTTTCTTAATTAAAAATCTAGACTTGATACACTGACAAGGCTGAAAAAAAGATGGAACTTTTGCTACTTGCAGAAGAATAATCATCTTTTGATCAAAATATCCCTGGAAAAAAATCTAGTTTTTTTCTTATTTAAAAATCTAGACTTGATACACTTACAAGGCTGAAAAAAGATTGAATTTTTGGTTCTTGCAGAAGAATCATCTTTTGATCTGAACTTCCCTGATATTCCGCTAAGTCCGCCTAGGTTTCTCAGGTATTTTCTGTTACTGGTTCATGATTTTCTACAATCAGAGACTCTACACAGGCTCTGTGTGTGTATGTGTACATGTTTGTTATATCAGTGGTTGGAAATTGGAATGTGTGCAGTGGTAGTGATCGTTTTGGCTCAAAAGTAGAGAATGGAGAAGTTGGACTAGGTTCTATGGATTTGGAGGAATTCTTTCAAGCTTCTTCAGATGTAATTGATGAGGTGAATAAAAAGCGGATAAGGAATGTATATATGGATGTCCTCAAGAGCTATGAGGAACTGCAGTTCCATAAGGATTATTTGAAGGAAGCCAAAAGTAAAATCTTGAGGTACAATAATTTATGGAATTCATTCCAGTTTATTTGAGAGGACAAATAGAAATTCTTCTTTTTATGCAATTATTGTTTGTTCACTTAAAGGCCTAGAGAGTAGAGACAACTAGATTTGGATTAGTGCCCAGTGATAGAATATTTGCCATTTCTCTTGCCTATTTTAACTTAGTTAGCTACTTTTATTTTTGCATAACCTTATATTACTTCATCTCAGTAGTTATTCAGTTGCTCAATTGTATACGTTAGATTCCACATAGCATATTATAAAGTTCAAAGTTCCTTGTCTTGGGTTACTTGTAAATACTATGCATTTGTTGAGTTACATGGCAAATGAACACCTGCAGCTACACCCCTGGATCATGGATTGAGGAGGTGGGTAGCATGAAAGCGAGTGATTACAATATACCAAAAAAGATGACACTCTTGTTGATTGGTCCAAGAGGATCTGGAAAAAGCTGTCTTATTAACAAAATCTCCAGAGTGTTTGATGATGATCCTTTTACACCAGAAAGAGCTCAAGTATCGTGTATGTTCTCTTTCTCCTTTGCTCATGTAATAAAGTGAAACTCAGATAAAAGATATTAGAAAAAATGTGAGTATCATATTTCCTTTGTTTGTCCTAGATACTAATGCAATCATATTGGTTTTTTCTTTACATATTAGTTGTCAGATTATTAACATGTCATAACAACTTCATGGTTCTGAATCTGTGGGTTACCAGATTCTTCTGATGGAGATGGGACATATTTTCTCCACGAGTACACGATGCCAAAAGGTTCAAGTTCTTTCTGTTTGTATGACACACGTGGTTTGTCGGATGATTTGAATGAAAATAAGAAAATTGTGGACCGCTGGATGACAAAGGGGGTTCGTCATGGGAAGCTAATAACGAGGTTTATATGATTATTTTGAATTTACTTAAAAAAAAACTTACTTAGGGTACCTCAATTCTCTGAAATGCTCCTTTTGACAGGGATTCTGATGATGCACATCCGAAGTCTAAAGTTCGCCGAAATAGATACTGTGCCAATGAGACCAATGTGGTTAATTGTGTCATATTTGTTGTCAGTGCGGTCCAAATTCTGCAATCGATGGACAGTGATGATGAAACAAAGAGGCAACAAACTCGAGCTGTTGCTACAAATTTCAACTACCCCCTCTTGTCATTCAAAGGTATTAATTCACTTTATTGTAATGTTGTTATCACTTCAATCTGTCTTTTGGCCTTTTAAGAGCAGTGTAGTTGATTAAATATTAAATGCATTTTGTTAGTATTAGATTAATATGTATTAGATAACGGTTAATATTAGTTGAAGCTCCCTTGATCAGAATATGGGGGAGTTCATTGTGGATTTACAAAATAATGTTGAAGTAATCATGGGAAGAAGTGTTGGCCAATCCAAAAACAAGTGTCAGATCGATACTAAGTTTATAACATATTTCAGTATCTATCATCCCATTTCCTCTTTCTCGTTGTTGGAGCATATTACAGCTCTTTTAATTTGCGTATTCTTGCCATTTCAGATGAAAAACCTATTGTTGTGCTCACACATGGTGATTTACTTTCACTTTCGGATCGTACGCGCATCCGCATGCATTTGGGACAGCTGCTGGGTATTCATCCCAAGAAACAAATGTTTGACATCCCAGGTGACATCAAGATAAGTTAGTCTGCTAGTACATGAATTTGTTTAAGTTGAACAAAACTCTAACCACCCCGCACCCCCGTTCTATTTATCTCCTTTTTGGTCTTGGTGTTTTCAGAAAGTGATGATTTTGGAACTAGGTTGACTATACTCAACATGCTGCGCCATTGTCTTGAGCATGCTGATAAAAACCTACCCTTCAGAAAAGACCTAGCTTTCAAAAGCCCATATAGCAGCAAGGTGAGATTATTGTTAGAGCAAATTACATGGTTGATTCATGTTTTAGGCGGTTTCACTTCTTTGTTAGGGACTTCTTAAAGTTCATTTGTCTGTAAAAACGGCTTTACTGCACCTTCCTTTGATCATTGATGGACATCTCCTAGATCAAATGGGTATTCAGTCAACACGTCAACCTTCTAGCTAGAGTCTTTTGGGAACCATCACTTTAGTTAAATGTTGAAGCAGTAATGCATAATTACAGAGACTTTAATGTTGGTCATTTTTCACTTGTACGCTTTGCCTCTTGGCAAGAGTTACCTATTATGCTACTTCTATGGATCTAGGGTGTCACATGTTCAGATGATGTCAAACTTAGGCTGAGTTAAAATGGGTTGAGTAAATAAAGAGTCATGTAGCAATCACTCAAAGTTCACTTGCGTCAGAATGGGTTGAGGCGTGAGTCACAGTCAAGCCATCCAACTAGAAATCGCTTCTAGAGTTTTATTTTTCTCTGTAAGCTTTACAGTTGAGTTGCTAAAAATCGTTAACTCTGCAATAAAGTAAAACTACTATACATGAAAGAATTTGGCTGCAATTTTCTTTATTCAAGTCATCTACTATTTAACGAACCCCAACTTGCCTGGATTGAGATATAGTTTATTCCTCTATTATTTGGCGAAATCCTGTAGTGGTTAGCAATGTAGCCTGTTGGATGATTGATTTGGGCTGTTCCTATTTTTCCACTTAGATGAATGTCCCCCACGACCCGCCTAAGCTGTTGAATTTGGATGCCCACACTTTATGGCTCAATACTGACACCCTTACTGGGACCCAATTATGATATTGCTATTTCTAGTTCATCGGTATATATTTGTGCGCACAACTGATTTTAGGTATAGCATTTAACTAGTATTATGACATAGATGGAAGAAGTACAATGCACGTATTCATTGTTTTAGAGACTATAATTGATTTGTGCTGCTTGTAAACTCTACCATACTCTGCATCTACATGTGCTCTTCAGTTTAAATTACTGCATGTTGTGCAATTTCAAATCATGTAGTACGTACTGTTTTTGCTTTTAGGGAACCTTGCAGATGCTTGCAGTACGTCTTCTATTGACATATGCGGTTCTAGCAATACTTTTCGGAATGGGGATGATGTTCAAGAATACTCTCAAAGCCAAAGTTGCCTCAGTTCCCGATTCACAGGTATCACAATCACATATGGACATAGATTGGCATGCAACTGCTGTTGATTCTGCACCCAATCTTCAGCCTGAGGCAATGCAACCACATGTAAAAGTAGAGTGTCATGCAAGTGAGGTTGATTCTGTTTGCAATCTTCACCCTGAGGCCCTCCAATCAGATGAAAACTTAGATTGTCGTGCAAGTGAGGTTGATTCTGTCCTCAATCTTCACCCTGAGGCCCCCCAATCAGATGAAAACTTAGATTGGGGTGCAATCCGACACTTATGGTCCGACTAAGTTTATTGATGAAATCTGATGTATAGAGGTTGATGCATACTTTCTCTGTATAAACGGCATAAGCTGTCTTACTTTCCTTGTATATAACAACTTTCAGCAATAATTCTCTTGGAAAAGAGTGACAGTTCTTTAGGAACTCTTTGCAAGTTGATCATTACGAGCGTTTAACTGAACTGTTTTACTACTGTTGCTGTTGCATAAGTGGCTATTCTCGCTATGAGAAGCACACTTGTCGTGGCATGGCATTATTATACATATATGGCTTATATTCGTCGGTTTAGTAAATAGAAGAACTAGCAAAGCTTGTTAGCATTTTAACATGCACATAGGAGGAAACTAATAGGACTGAGACATTTTGATTTACTGGGATTCAAAAGTCAATAATTTGTACTTCTATGAAATTTAACACACATTAGGTTCGGAAGACAAGTATAAGCTCTGATTCACATGGTACTGAAATAAATTCAACCGGACTTCAGTAACATTAATATTGCAGAAAAGATTGGAAAACATCATATATGTATATGCTATAATAAGGCACAATGTGCCAAGTATGACACTTAAATCAATGGCAACTGCATTAGAAATGAAATACCAAGGGCAACTTAAAAATATTGCTGGTATGGACCCTTGCTCATGCTACATATTACAAGGATGAAAAAAAAAAAATGGATAAAATTTCATAACCTCATTTATCACTATGCTGTAGAAGTAAAAATAGGACCTCGTGTTCCGAGCAAAGAACCTACATTCTTGAATTCAGCGCGAGTTTGCTTCTCAATTCCTTCAGTTTTACCTGAGTCATCTGTAGGACAAGTACTTAGCTTGCTGTAGCCTGTATATTTCCTTTGAGAAAAGACATCATCTTCCTGCAGAACAAGAGTCTGGGAGGCTCTGCAGAAATTTTGCTCTTGCAACAGGGTCAGTGGAAAATCGACCCAACACAGCAAATGTGGCTGTGTTGCTTCCAAATTTCTCGATTCCTCTAGATATCATACAGGTGTGATTTGCTTCCACAACTACGATAATGTCTTCACCTAAGAACGATGAAACAGTCTCAGCTATTTGCCTGGTAACCCTTTCCTGTACTTGGAGTTTAAAGCCATAAAAATGTACCACTGATTGCACTAGAGGTCTTCCAACCGGGTTGACTCCATCTGAAGAGTGATAACCAATGTGCACAACGCCTTGAAAAGGGAGTAGATGATGTTCGCACTGGGACCAGAATGACAAATTGAGCTCAGAGCAGATGCCATCATTAAAATTACCAACCTGACCAGAAGGACTTCGAGTATCTATTCTACTTCGAACAAAGCCATTCAGTTTCATCTCCAAATTAGAGTTTCTAAAGTTCATGAACCACTTCACAAACCGAGATGGGGTTTCTACAAGCTCTTCTCTCAATGGATCTTCTTCGCCCAGAGACTTAAGTATTGAATTCACTGCATTTATCATAGCTGAATTTGCTTGTCCTGGCATGCCACAAGATTGAGATGGGCACCATGATTGGCCAGAGGATCTACGATGAGCATTGTCTATGCTAATACCTCTGAATTTCAGTAGACTCCAGAAATCAGTCCAAACATCAGCATTCCCATCCTCAAAAACACCAGAACCTGAGGTAGCTGTTATCTTTACCCATCCTTGGGAAGTCGAGTCGAGAAATGCTGATTCAAAATTTGGAAAATGAATATGCATACACTGTATAACCACAGCAACGCCTGTTGGCTTGATTCCATGCTGCAAAGCAGTGCAAACTTCATCAGCAAGGCGCTGTGGACTTTGGAGCCGTTTTGCAAAAATATCAGCAACCCGAGAAAGCTTGCTTAATCCTACAACCCTTTTTCCAGATGGGACATAACCTACATGACACTTAACCTGGAATGGAAGCAAGCAAGACTCACAGTATGAAAAGAGATCAAGATCTCGAACAATCACAAGCCCACCAACTCCTCCAGCCTGACCACTTCCACCTTCCAATCCAGCTTCAGGGAATAACGCGCCATGAACGATATCATTCACTTTTTGTTTGTAACCTTCATACAACACAAAATATGAAAAACTAGAGTCAAACAGCAGTTTAAAACATCAATCCACCGACCCATCTACAATTGAAACTATCAACATGTTTCATGCTAATAGAAGATGTAGAATTCCTTTGCATACAGCATGATGAGTTCTGCAGTGAACTAGCATAAGATAGATGTTCAATGACTTGCGACAATTTGTTATGATGTAATCAAGTTCTTGGTGTTCAAAATTTTTTCACTAAAGAAAGCCCCGCACTTGTTTCAACCTAGAACAGAAATCCAGCACTAACCAGCAACCAACTATTTAAATGTAAACTGCAGAAAGGAGCAAGGAACAAGAAAGATTGTTTCTTAAATAAACAAGATGAAATTCCTAATTGCATATGAAGAAACATTGTTCCTAGAGATGCTTCTCTTGACTAGAAAAAGAACACATGATATCATATATTAGCTTATGCACTGTTCCCACATTAAAATATTAATTTTTCAATTCCCACAAGTCAGTAATGCATGTGTTCCATGAGCAAGATTGAAAAGTTTAATCTTTCATCTTTACTTCCCCTCACGTGTATTGAAGAGACATACACACATCAGTTACCTTCAACTGTGCTTCAAGGATGAGTATCCAAATCAAATACATGGTTGCAACTACTTGACGGGAATATCATTTCATGGGCGTCCAAAGTCTGGTTTCAATATTCACGACTTCCCCTGTCCCTAACTATATATAGGTTCACTTCCAATAGCTTCATACCAACATTTACTAACAAAAGTGGTTAGAGAAAATGAAGTAATCCAATTTGCCTAACGACAGGGGCTTCATCTAACAGTCTCCAACCTCCACCTTGGTGGACACACCAGAATGGCCAAACATAACCTCTACACTGGAAATTGAGTCACTTTTCTGAAACTTCAAAAAATGCAGCACTGGATTCATCTAGAAAATATGAAATACAGAAAGCTCATGTCCCACATTCAAAGACAACTTTTTTTCCTGAAAAGTTTGACGACTCATGCTTCACTAAATGCAAAGCTAACAAACAGGTGCTTTAGGAGATTACTGAACTTCCTAAAGGGGCAATGGAAAGCTGGAAAGCCCATCGATCAAGAAGTTACTGCAAACCATCCAAAGATACAGTTTTGGACCATCTGGAGGGAAGGAACTTGAGATATTCTGAGGGGTTGGAAAACACCACCCTAACCTGAAAACCTTTTAAAGTTTGATGCAATCATTGCTTCAAATATTCCAGAATAAATATTATGGCTACACAACGAAAATAATTATTTGGTGTAATGAAGAAAACCAGACCTGGAAGTACTTTTAAAACTCAATTTTAAAATGGTATAAAAGCAACTAAAATAGTACTACTAGAAATGACAAAGCTTGTTTGTCTGGTTAAAGCTAATTCCTCTACCTTACCCCTTCTCTTTCCTTTTATACATAATAAGGACAGAGTGCTCATAATTGCAGAACCTTCACTAAAGGAGAACAAAAAAAGACCAATTCAGTAAATTCTTCAACTAAAAATTTTCCATCTTTTGGCATTTTCCAACAAGGGAAACACACAAACTAACAGCATGAGACAAAAATAAGCATTCATACTATTCAGCAGTTCTTACTTATAATACACAAATCCCCACTTACAAGCTTGATGAACATACTCCTCTTTCCCTAGATCTCATAAAGATAAAAAGTAAAACAGATCCATTGACACAGAACAAATAAAAAAGTATTACAAAATCCAAAAGGGTGTCAAAGTTTACCTCTTGTTCCTTGTCTTAGAGCCTTAGCAACACGAAAAGGGGTTTTCTTGATTCCTTCCCTATTGATATCTTCACCCAAACCCTGTAAGAGGACTCTAACAGCATCCTGAATAGCCAGTGTTTCAGGCTGACTTTCAAAGCCAAGCTCAAAACTAACTTCGTTATCTATTTCTGCATGATAGTGCCCTTCATCTAATGCGCCCATTGACACACAAAACGAAATAAATACAACAGATCTTACCACCTGAATCACAGGTGATGAATCAAGAACAAGAACAAAAATTGAATCTTTAATTCGAAAGATTTTAGCCAAAGATTCCAAATTTGAGACACCCAATGACCCAAATGAGGAAAATTTGACCAAAAATAGGGATAAAAGGAGATTTGTAGGGCTGCTATTGATGAACATATACTATAGAGATCTGGGGATGAGATGCATTAGTACAAGAACTTTGCAGTATTTAAAAGAGAAAAGACATAAAACACACAATTAAAGTTGTCCCGTATTTGCATAAAGACATCTTAACTTTTAAAGTGTCCTATCACCCCACAGAACTATTTAATATCGTTGTAAATGGGCCATTTTGACCCATTCCCTCGTCTGGGTTGTTACCACGCACATGAGGCGCGTCATTCAGTGATTTCACTGCCATGAACCAGTTTAAAAGTGCCACGTGTCATTTTCTTTCTTTATTATTAATTATGTAATCAATGTATGTCATCTTCCCCAATTTTAAACCCAAAAATAGCTGTTGGCAGCCCTAATTTTTCGATTTCATGGTTTTTCCATAGCAAGATCAATGTTGGTTCTCTTTGTT
>JAJOOO010036282.1:0-17888 GCA_029582685.1 Solanum piurae
AAAAAGTATTTGATCAAAAAGTTGTTTGAAGAATCCAAGCTACATTTAATAAGTACTCTTTCATTTTCAATTTATTTGTTGTACTTTTATTTTTATTCAGTTTAATATAGAATATTCTTTTTTTCTTGGGGGTGAGGACACATCTTTAAGACCACAAAATTAAAAGACATTTTTATATATTTTACATATGATCCTTAAATTAAAAGTCTTAAAAATTTCATATCAAATTAAAATTAGATCAATCTATATCTATCTGTTTTTTTATCTTCTATACTACCTTAAAAGAATGAACTAATAACTTAAATGTTAAATTATTAGAATACCCCCAACTTAAAACACCAAATGTAGTATATCTTCTATATTTTATATTGTATTATATTTATTTATGCGTATTATATTATATTATATTATATTATATTAAAGGCAGGAAACTTTTCACATTGAAGGGTTGTGACATTTTCAAAGAGTTATAACTTTTCTGATGAGTTGTGACCTTTTTGAAGGATTGTGACTTTTCTATAAGGTTGCGACTTTTTCGAAGAGTTGTAACTTTTCCGAAGGGTTTCTACTCCGAAGAGTTGTGACTTTTCCTAAGGGTTGCAACTTTTTCAAAGAGTTATGACTTTTTCGATGAGTTTTGACCTTTCTGAAGGGTTGTAACTTTTCTAAAGGATTGTGACTTCTTTTTTATAAGGCACCACAAGCAGTTTTTCATACACTACCCTTTGTTGGCTGTAAAAAGAGGGGCTTCATCAAATTTTTAAACTACATTTAAAAAAACTATTATTATTATTATTATTAAAACACTTAATTTAGTATATCTTCTATATTTTTATGATAAGAAACATATGCACATACTAATACTACACATTTTTAACTATAAATGAGGGGTTTCCTCACATTTTTAAACTACATTTTTTTTATGTTTTCTATTCTTCTCTTCTTAAAACCTCAAGTTTGATTTACAAACGTTGACAATCTCAAAGTTTAGTAAAATAAGAACACTCCATAACATGAATGTTAAATTAATCTAATACTCCAGCTAAAACATCCAATTTAGTACAAAACAATAATAACAAAGTAATGCACTATGGAGAAGGGAGTAAAAAGTTTATTTAAGAGGTGTAACTAAGAGATTTTAAGAGTGACTAATATTTTATTTACCAATATTCATGATTTAATTTTCACGTGCAATGCACGTGCGTCAAAACTAGTCATATTATATATACCTTAGTCAATATTTAATTGATGCATACTAAATATTCAATATATAGGTCTTAATCAAATTCAATACAAAAAATAATAATTAAAATACACATGACACTAAAAACATAATTATACCAGAGGTATTTTTAGTTGGTTAGGAGGTAATATAAACATATGTTTCTATTTCTCTACTCCTTTGTGCTTGAGTGTTGGTATTTAAAAATGTTATTTTTGTCAAATCAATAGGTAAAGAAGAGATTGTACATTATACTAAAAGAAACAAGGTCCAATAACTTTGCTAATTAAAGACGAAAAATAGAAATCAAAGCAAGAAAACTAAGGATTTCTTTGGTAAAGTATTTCTTCCTTTTAGAGAGCTCGTGAAGTAGGGTTAAGATATCACTTTAAAAATTTGCACTTCTGCTTTAGTATATAACTAGTAAACTTGGCCGCACTTCGCGCGGTCTTTAGCAACCCTTTTTTAAAAATGAATTTCTTACTTTTTAATTTACTTCAAAAATCTTCTGTAAAAAAAATCAAAATATAATTTTGTATTCATATAAATTACGATTTGAGATGTTGTTCGTTAGTAATAACTCATACATATATCAAACGATAAATAAATTAAGCATCAATTATTTTAATAATAATTTTTACATTTACACTTTGATGTTTTTATTGTTTAGTTATTTATTAATCATTTTAGTTATATGAATATAACAACGTCAAATATCAAATGAGTTTCTTTTTTATTGGACATCATTTAAAAAAGAAATCTACAATCTTTCCAAGATAATGGTAGGAACAAAAAATTTAAATATAAAAGACTTGATTCTCAATTAAATTTTAGGAAAATGACATAATAAAATGAATATGTCTACTAAAGAAAACTAAATGAAAAACATTTATAAATACATATAGAATTTTATCTTTGTCATGTCTATTTGAGTTCCTTGAAATATCACCTAAGCCTAAATTAACTTATTGGAAAACACTGAAGACCTGAAATATGGAAAAAATATAAACTTTAACACTTCTAACATTTAAATAAACTAAATAAATAATTTATGATTGCAATTGTTAATGTACTCTTAATTAGTAAAACCTTTCTCTTTCTTAATTTATAATAACATTTGTGTTTCTAATTAAGTTGTATTTAAAGAAATTCATTAAACAGTACTATTTGAGTTTTGAAAATATATTGAATGAACAAAATTAAAGGAAGAAAAATACTCTATCTATTTTTATTAGCTATCAACATTATTAAAATGATTGTCCCAAAATATTTATCATTAGCAAAATCAAATTAAAATTAATTTATTTTTCATTTTGCCTTTAAAATTAATTATTTATTAAAATATTTTTTGTTGTTTATGATTTCTTAAAGAATTTTGTAAAAGAGAAATGTGACAACTAATATGAGATAAATAGAATAAACAATATCAACAAAAATATTATTAAACAACTCACCTTAGACATTTTTATTAAAATGAAGGAAATAAACGGAAAAAACAAAACAAAATGAAGATCATCATATATTAAAAATATAATTGAAAATGAACCCTTGTATAAATTTGATTACAAAATATTTAAAACAATAAAATAACGACTCAAAATTCTAATTGCCACTAATATTGTTTTTCAAAAGGATAACATCAAAAATTCTTTTTCAACATAAATTTGATAAAAATATAATCAGTTGATTTTGCTTTTATGACTATTTTAATTTTTGTTTCATTCGTTTTCTCTAACACAATTTTTTTCTCTCAAAACGGACAAAAAAGGAAAATGAAAAGAAGAGGAAAAATTTCACGAAATATTGATTCTCTTAATTTGTCAAACCTGATGTCAATAGAGAGAAAAAAAGAACAATAAAAAAAAATCAATCACCTTTATTTCAAAATTATGCAACTATACATATAGTCAAGAAATCACTAGAAAAAGAGAAAAAGTTTACCAAATATCGATAGTTGATCCTTCTTCTGTCAAAAACTGATGTTAGAAGAAGAAAAAAAGAACAATCAAGAAAATAAATCACTGCTATTTCATAATCTTGCAAATAACATATAATTAAAGATATCATACAAATAATAATCCACAAATTATCAAATTGTGAGACTAAACATATAGTCAAGAAATCACTAAGAAAAAAAGGAAAAAGTTTGCCGAATATCAATAGTTGATATCTTATTCTGTCAAACACCTAATGTTAGCAAAAGAACAAAAACAATCAAGAAAATCAATCACTTCTATTTTATAAACATGCAAATAACATATAATATAAAAAAAAATCATAGAAATAATACTCTACAAATTACCAAATTGTAAGACTCAAAATTCAAGCATTCAAAAGTAGTAGCAAGTGGAATGCTTGAAAGATATTCATCATTTGGTTGTGATTAGAGCTGTCAAAATGGGCTTGGCCCGCTAGGTCGGTCCAATCCAACCCTTGAATTAAATGGGGTTGGGCTCAATTTTTTCAGCCCATTTAGGAACGAGGCTTTTTAGCCCAGCCTCATTTGATCCGCTGGCCTCGTAGGCACAACCCGCAAACCTCAGTGGCCAGCCCGCGGTCTGTGAATTTTTAAAATATTTATTATATATATTTTAATTAGTGTTTTTACTTGTTAAGATTTTGTCAATAAATATTTTTAAAATATCAATATAAAATCAAGACTATATTTTTTACATATTTTTTATATTTTAGGGTCATTAGCCCACTAAATTTTCTTATTAGCCCAAGTTCATTACTCCATTATAACTATGAATCTTTGACCTCTTTTACTTTTGTTTTTATGCCTAATTTTTCACTTCTCCTTTATTGTCTTGTTTATGAAAATAATGATCATGTAATAATTTTTTGCTCGGATGAATCTTATGAATGTTGTATCTTGGCTATTATGTATTTGTTTTGTAAATATTTACTGAAGTATGTGTAATTTATGAATGAATTTATGTATGTATTGATGTCGTGTCCATCGGACATCAACATTCGTATCCTTTCTAAGAGGAAAATGTTGTTTCGTTTTTTGGTTGAAGGGCCAACCCGTCTCAACCCGTGGCCCGCTTAGGGTTGGGTTGGGCTGCTATTTTATCGGCCCTTTAATTAAAAGGGTCAGCCCGTCCCAACTCATTTTACTCTCTAGCCCGTTAGGGTTGGATTGGATTGGGTTGGGCCAGCCCATTTTGACAGCTCTAGTTGTGATGTGAAAAAATAGTGATTCCAGCTATTTATCATTAATTTTCTTGGGTTAAATTTGCAGAGAAATAAATACACAACAATTACCTATCATTATTGATTGTTATGCCTCTTAATATTCTTCTTAAATTATCCATTTAACTGCCATATGTCACATCATATATAAATTAAATTGTCTATTCTCTTTAATTACCCACTTTCATCTAATTGACCCTTGGTCTTCATCCGCTTATTGTTACAATATTATATAGAAATATTTTTATTTTAATTACTAAGGCAAATCAAAATGAATCAAATTAACGGAATATTTTTGGAGAAAAATGAGAAGGGGGGATTTTTATTTAATTTTTTAAAGGAGAAATTTTTTTAGATCATAGACAGAAAGTAAGTATAGCTCATCCTAGAGTCTTACATCAGGGTAGCTACAATTAGAGTCAACCTCTTCCAAAATCTTATGTCGGGATAGCCGCACGAACCTAGAATCTTCCCAAATCTTATATCAAAATAGCTAGTCCATCCCAGAATCTGACATCGTGAGAGCCACAAGAAAACTTAGCATCCCCTGGATTCTTACATTGGAATCACTAGTCACTCACAAAATCTTAGATTGAGTTAGCCATTGGGAAACCTAGCTTATCTTGCAATTTTACATCATAATAGCTATAATAAGAGGCGAACCTTCGTGAAATCTTACATCAGGGTGATCTAATCACACAAAGAGAACAAAATTATCTAGCACTAAACTCACCACATAATACACCACAATTAGCCCAAAGTTGATGTTAGGTTTTTAAAGGCCAAAGTTCAACTTGACGGATCACATCCAACCCTAGTTTGATCCAAGGTAAGCCTATGAGATACACACTGGCCAGACCTAAGGCCATAAATAAGCATATTTAGGAAATTCCAACGCATATATAGACCATGGGAGCAATAATATCAATAAAGGCAAGAGCATCCAAACCTATTCTCAAATAAATATACACAAAATAAGGCTACTGAAAGAAATAAAGGTTACAAAAAAGGATCATACTAACTAAGCCAACATTAAAACTAGCAATTAATCATGCTAAAACAACCACGAGCCAAGTCTAAGATCAGTAAGTCGTAGCTTATCTCGATGTCAATCACGCACACTCTAAATCCTCTAGAATGGGGCTTTTCCTTTCTTGAGCAGCCTTTGAATGATGCCACACTATCAAATCAGCAATGTAGGCATTAATTCAAGCAAAGCAATACCAATAAAATAATAAGGAACCTCGAACCCAAAATTGGGTCAACAATGGGCTCGTAGGATCCATGCACCAATCTGAACACAGTCGAGTTCGTCAATAGGTCCTCACCAGGAACTTCTGCTATATATCTCTTCATACCGCTCCACCAATAGTGTTTCTTCAAATCTCTATACATGGAGTTGTGAGCCTCTTAAAGTATCAACTGAATAAATCCCCCAACTCTATAAAAACAAACACGGTCAGCAAATATAAAAAAAACGTAGAAGTCTAAGGTCACCTCACCAACATTATTTTTCAATACCTTATCAAGAATGACCACCAAACTCTCATCCTCATATTGTCGACCCCGAAGTTGTTCTAATAAAGTAGAGAAAGCCTAAAAAAGGGCTATTACCCATTCGGGATCGAAGATATCAAGATGAGCAAATCTATTGGCTAAGGACTGGATGTCAAATTCCAAAGACTTCTACAAAACTGAAAGGAAATCTAGACTTCCCATTCTCGTTGACTTCTAGATCAAGGTATCCGTTACCACATTTGTCTTTCTTGAATGGAATAAAATAGAGAGGTTGTAGTACATTAGAAGTTCAATTCACCCACAGTGCCTCGAATTAAGGTCATTTAGTCTCAAAATATACTAAATACTCATGTGATATATGAAGATCTCACAAAAAATTCCATAGAGTTAATCCCTCTAAATCTTTAGGGAAAAAACTACAACCGCCAACTCCAAGTCATGAGTGGAGAAGTTGCACTCGTGCATCTTAATCTTCCTCAATGCATAAGCTATGACATGTCCCTGTTGCATAAAAAACCCAAACCAATGCCAGATGCATCATAATACATTGTAAATACCTTGCTCTAAACTATAATAGTTAGAATATGAGCTAAAGTGAGGAACTCCTTAAGCTTCATAAAGCTCACCTCACACTCGTGTGATCGCTCAAAAGGAACATATGATCTAGTTAGTCTAGTCAACAATGATGCTATAAAAGACAAACCCTCAAAAAACCATCTATAGTAGTCTGCCAATACAATAAACCTCTCTGACACTGAGGTAGGCGTAGACTAATCACAAACAATATATGTTGCGTCTACCATAATCGCATCCTTGGAAACCACATGCCCCAGGAGCACTACAAACTCAAGCCAGAACTTACACTTTGAGAACTTGGCATAAAGTTGTTGATCTCTCAAAGTATTGAGCGTGATCTTCAAATGTTTCTCATTCTCCCCCCTACACCTTGAGTAAACCAAAATTTTATTGATGAACACAATAACAAAAGAGTCCAACTAAGGCCTGAAAACAAACGTTATCAAGTCCATAAATGTTGTTAGGGCATTTGATCAACCCAGAAGACATCACCAGGAACTCATAATGGCCGTAATGAGTCGTAAAAGCCATCTTAGGAATGTCCACCCTAATAATCAAATGGTGGTAAATAGACCTCAATTTAAATCTTAGAAACAACATGGCACCCTAAATATTGTCAAATAGATCATTGATACGAGGTACTATCACCATGTTCAATTGCCTCATTAGTCCATCCAACTGGTAAGCTATGTAATCTACTCCTATGAACTCAACTAGAATCAAAATGTATAATCTCTCACAACAACTAGTCAAGAACTCATGGGCATCATCCCATGTAGCACCTAACAATCTCGAAGGAGAAAATCTTAAGAATCTTCCTAGCATTTTCTGCTCCTCTATTGTTATGACAACCACAACTATCATAGGCTAAGAAACCACTAGTGATGGTAGCACCTCGAGATGCTGAGCCTCAGTGGTAGGTTGTGCTCATTAGTCTGAAATGGATGACATTTAGGCTTGTTGCATGCCTCTAAGTGAGATTATTTGTGATCACTTTATTTGCGTTAATTGTACACCGAGCCTTAGTTTTGCATTAATTTATGGAGCATGTACATTCGAATAGTTCAGATCAAATTATCACTAGGATCCAGATAAAGGGGGAAGTATGGGTATTTAACAACTTTTGTGCTCGTTAGAACTTATAGTGATTGTTTGATGTTTGTACCTGCTAAGCTTATAGGGTCTAGGTTAGGCTATTACTTATTACGTGTTTATATGTTGTCTTATTATATAAAGATAAGGTATTATACTTCTATTTAACCCTTTCTATTTTCATTCGAGTCTTATACTTTATTTTCAACTTTTAGTTTATTTTACATGCTTGATACATTATTTTGTGTTGACGCCCTTGACTAGGGTGTTGTATTTATGCATGTAGGATCTAAATGATGATGAAACATACCTACCGAGTAGCACTATCACTTATTCAACTGATTGATTGACTCATTTCTTTTAGAGGTAGCCAGAGTCCCACATGTTTGTTAGGTTTGATGTTTATAGATTTTGGGTAGGTTAGGGCCCTGTCCCGTATATGTATTGTATTCACAGAGGTTTGCAACAAAATTTACTGTAATTTGTTTGTCACACAAACAAGCACATTATAACAACACTAAATATAAAATGGGGGATTTATGTCATGCCTCGAGCCTACACCCTGGATGTGCCTGACACTCGAGAATCATTGATGGCTCCTAAACGAACCCTCGGTCTGGCTGGCTACATAGCGAAGGATTTGAATCGAGCAAATCAAAAGCTTTGAAGAGAAAAATATAACTCAACTATCTCAAATACTCATTTAAGCACAACATAATATTCTGCAAAGCACTTTAAAGAAATAATTTCTGAAAACAACTCAACTCTAGCTATCTATGAAGCCTCTAAATTCAACAAGGACATCGAGACAAGACCCTCGATGCCCCAAAGTAAATACTGAAATGAAAAATGGGGCCCTCCTGAATGCAAGAAGGACTCACCAAAACTATCAAATGGGAAGTGCAAAGTGATTTGAACGAAACACCTGTTGATGATCTTGAACACCTATATCTGCATCATTAAAAGATGCAGGTCAAATGATATCAGTACATTGAATGTACGAGCATGTGATATAGCTAAAGTGAAATGACTAAATGAAAGGACTGCAGTAGATACAAATATATACTCAACTGAATGCAAAGAAATAAAGAAGTTAAATCATTTAAACTTTAAAAAATAATTACTCCTCTATGAACTCAACATATTAAGTAATATGATAAAAATACACTGGTAACTCTATTGATACATAAGCAATGTGATGATACATCGTCTCGCCTACACTATCAGAACTTTCCTATACCTTGTCGGGATATAGAACACCTCAACTAAGTGGTTCTATTAAAGCTCAGCTAGAAAGCAATAAGGAGTCATCAAAAAGTACGATCCTTTACCCATCTTGGCTACATGGTTTATGAGGAATGCCAGTTGTCTGAACTCATCCCATATCGGTGCTCAATACTACTCTCCATAAATATATACTCATGCTCAAATGTATAAAACATACTCTTTCTGAATTTGATGTAATTTCTCAAAATATCCTCTTAAAAGAGGTAGTTGCACCTCTGAAATATCTCTAAACTCATTAACTCATTTAGAAATACAATTTCTCTTTTCTCAATGTAAAAAGTGATACATTTGAATATTTACTTCTCTTATACTCTTACTTAAATCGTGTTTAAAACTCTTTCTCAAAACTCATCTTTGCTTTCTCAAAAAATCAGTTTAAGAAAACAATATTTGCTTTAAAAGATTCTAAAAATTATAACTCAAAATAGGGTTCATGATGAAATATTTATGAACAAATCAACTCAAGGATCTGAATAACAATATAGAAAACTCAATACTCAAAAATTAAGAATTCAAAATTCAACGATACTACTCATCTCAAGAATACTCAAAATTCAGGATAAAACTCTAGATTAATCTATTACTGAATTTAGATAGATGTAGGGTGTAGGGATGAACTCATTCCATCACTATGATATCCTTATATACCTGGAAGAACAAAGATCTTGGAAAAACGGAAAGAACGCTTGAAAATCCTAGCTTTCTCCTCTTGAATCCTTTCTCTAAGGCATAGAAGCATTAATGAGAGTAATAGGTTTGATTAATATCATTTAGAACCATATTTAGGTGTAAAAATGTTGAAGTTTAGGCTTAGAAGGGTGGGAAAAGACTGAACTATCCCTCTTAAAAAGCTAACTAAAACCTTCCACGGGGCCATCTACGGTTCGTGGTTTGATCTATGGAGCATGGATCCTATCTGTGGTATTCATATTTAATTTTAAGGCTCAAAATTCCATTCTAGGTGTCCAAACTACGATCCATATTGAATTAAATCATTCTCGAACACCTAAAACATGTACCAACCATTTATTCCAGTCACAAATCACTATTCAAATCTAACGAAATTGTCAAATTTGAATTCAAGCTCGTTAACTTAGAATGCTGACTTGTTTCAAGCTCTCAAATTTCAAACCTTCGAAACTATAAAATCTCAACTAATCATCATCCGATCACCTGAGAAATCGTGTCACCTATTCTCGCAAATCATAAACAACATAATGAAGCTATGAAAAATTACACTAAAAATGGATTCAAAAGAACAAAATGATCATGCGGATCGTTACAAGAAGACACTTGTAAGATACAAAGATACTCTCGCTACATCTTAGTCATAGTCTTCTTTCATAGTAGTGCAAGAAATATATCCAAAATTCCAAATAATCTTGGTAGAGTTGTTTGAAGGGAGGGCACTTGATCTCTTTGGAGATAAGGAAAACAATTTCATCAACAAATTCAAGGAGAAAATGAGTTGTTGGGTACACCCCTACTCTTCGTTATCATTTACATGTATCTTATGAGAAAGATCTTTGGTTGTGAAGTTGGTTCATTATAAAAAAAAGAAAAAAATATATGCTTTTGTTGTTTTGTTTGACATTGATCTTTTTCAATAATTGTGTTGATATAGTACATATTTAATTATTATTTTTAAAATTGAATGGGTGTCTTTTTACAAATAATTATTGCTTTTAAACATATTTTAATTTATTTTCATGTATAGAAATACTTGGGGGTATTAGAGGTAAAAAAATTGTGGAATAGAATAAACTGCAGAAATAAAAAAAAAGAGATTTGTAGAGGCCGAATCTAGCTCTAAAAAGGTTGTTAGTATCGGCGAAGACTGTGCTCCAGCTGGTGGTGAAGGAAAGAGGGAAGCGACTCGTTCCTTCCTTGCGGAGGAGTTAAAACAGACTATGACGGCTCTGTTACTTTATATGTTTCTTTTCATTTTATTTTATTTATCTAAATAATTAGAACTTATTGTTGAAGATAAAGTCAAGTTGAAGATCACTTTTGATCTATATTCTCCTCTTATTAAGACCATAGAATGTTCCTGCAAATTATGACCTTCGCCTGAAATGTGAGAAAATATATCATGTTGATTGCTCAACCGTACTTTGGCTATATTACGTGGAGCTGAATTAGGTTTTTCGGTGTTCTCGTTGAAACACGCGGACATACTCCTTGCTTCTAGGGACATTGATCCAAAGCTCGAGTACGGTCCGTGCGCCATTTTTCTTCTCTACCATGAAGAATCAATTGATTTAATGTAGGTCGTATTTCATTCATTCCATCGGTATGCTCCCAGGTAGCTGTAATTGTGATCCGTTTGCCAGAACCAATGGGTCTTTCTGTAGAAACCTCCACAAATTATCATCGTTATTTGATGGTTTTTTCGCTTCTCACAACAGGACGGTCTATCGTTCCTCTTACGGGTCGTAGGTATGTCTCGTAGGTCACGCCAGACTTGGTGAAATTTTGAAACTTAAAGTTGGTTTCAAGTGTTGGCATGTTCAGACCGTAGGTAGACCTACGAGCCGTACATGAGTCTTGTCGATAGTTGGCCAAATTTAGAGTATTTGATCACTTTCTACGGTTGACCAGTACAGTCCGATGGACCTATGGACCGTAAGTCCAACCGTATATGGTGGTCGGCAGTTATTTTTAAAGAGATTTTTGTTCTTTTCCCTAATTGATTAGTGCCTAAACTATGTCATTTTAATCCTAATCCTAGACCCTATATAAGTCTTTTAAGCCTAAAATCTAACTACTCTAAATCATTCTTCAAATTTTTCAAATCCCTCCAAAGTTCTTCCCCAAAATTTCTCTCTCTAGAGCTTGAAGAAGAAGTCTAGGGTTTCCAGATCAAGTTTCCAAATTCACCATTGATTGTGAGCTTTTGACATGAAAGTGTGATAGTATTCACCTATGGAGTCCTTTTCTTCATAGGGTTCCTAACTTCTCCATCTTTACAAATTAGAATCTCCAATTGAAGTTAGAGTTTTATTCAATTTAATGGGTTCTTTTCAACTATGATCTAATTGATTGTTTTATGGTTTTTTATGCATGAATTGAGATAGTTACATGTTTTTAAGTTGATTTCACTTGAACCCATGCATGATCCATGATTTCTAGATTTTGATCATATATAAAGCTTTTGAATTATGAAAGATGAATTTATGAAGATATGCATGTTTCTTTATGAAATTGATGAAAATGATTAAGGTTGCTTTGAGAGTAAAGCCTCGACGATGTTGTTGTTTTTGTGAAAGGGTTTCTCACATACTATTCAAAACATGTATGTGAAAGAATTTTCTCACATAAAGGATTCATAATGTTGAAAGATTTTTTCACCTAAGTTGAATCAAGATTAAGGAGCTGTTCTAATGAACTCTAGCTTGGACTGGCTACTTAATTGTGCCTTTCCATGGAAAATAAGACAAGTTAAAATTAATGACTATTTTGTGAGATTTATCCTTAGCACCAAGTGGATAAGAGACGATTTCCCATATATCATAACTATGTGCCCTATAGGTTTGTCTTAGATAGACATTAGCTAGTGGATCCACCTAAGCTAGAAGTTTATGGTTCTTACCTTGGCAAGTAAGGGCATCTCTTTTTGGTGTGGGATAGACACCTGATTCCATGTTATAGCTCACATGATCTATGTCGGTTAAAGGTAAATCTAACACAATAATGAACTAAGGTTACTTTCTAAATGTAACTCAAATGTATTTTAAATATGTTTAACTTGCATTTACCATGGTTATGACTTATGTTTTCTAACATGTTATTTTATGATTTAGCTTGGCCATTGCATGTCAAGTAAAGTTCTTTTAGCATGATTTCATAACTCTTGTGCATTGCTATCATATTTGGTACGTTCCATGTACTAACACATACTTGTGCCTACATTGTTTCACTATTATAGGGTCTGATGCTCCTACCTCCCATACTTGAGGCTAGTGATCCCTTATAGACATTGAAGATTGGTGAGTCCTATGTTCCGTGGACCGAGAATATTTTATTGCTTTCATGTCTTTTCATTTCGAATGTTGTATGTGATTGTACTGATGTCATTCGACCTGCATCTTTTAATGATGCAGATACATATTCTTAGGATCCTCAACAAGAGTCCGTTAAGATCACTTATCTGCTTGTCAGCTTTCAAGTAAGACCTCCTTGCTTCTGGAGGACTCCAGTTTTATGAGTTGTTAGTAGTAGTTCCTTCGAGGAGTCGTGGGTCTTGTCCCGACACTCATCTTTGTATAGTAGAGGCTTCATAGATAGACAGTTTTAGAGAGTCTTTCAGTTTCAGATGATTTATTTGAAACTTATATTTCATACTCAGTATATTCAGAGAGTTTTGAGATGTATTACACTATTGATTAAGCATTTCTTTTAGTTTGATGTTGGTGTATGCATGAGTTAGTCTTCCGCTTGTAGTCAGCCAGTATGGGGTTTGCTTGGGAGACAGCAATGGTTCTCGAGTGCCGGCCACATCCAGTGTGTAGGCTCGGGGCATGACACTTTCATCCAACTTTAGTGAGACCTCCTTACTTTTAGAGGTCTCTAACTTATCTAGAGTATAAATACTTATCAGATGTTGTTAGTAACGTATTCAGATAGCTTTTGGTCTTGTCCTTGTAACCTATCTTCAGTAGATTAGATGCTTCATAGATGAGTAAGATGAGTTTAAGTTTCAGTTTGTTTTGAAAACATCTAAATTATTCAGTTTTCAGATTTCTAAAAATATATTTTTTGAGTTTGTATTTTTAAAATTGCTATTTGCTTATCTTTTAAAATTATTCGCATGATTATTATATCATTTAGTATAGTAGTAGGCTAGACCAATGGTTTTCTTGGAACCAGAAATGGTTCTGAGTATTGGCCACGTCAGATTGTAGGCTCGAGGTGTGACACTAAACATCATATCCTTCTTCTCTTCTAGGTTTATCCTTTAAATTGTGTATATGTGACATTCTGTAATGACGGAAAACAATACAATCTATCCAAAAATTATATTCATTAAAATAATATAGTACAATACAATACAATACAATAGATTACAATATGATATATAATGAAATAGTATTATACGGGTAAAAGCGACTCAAAATTTATTTTAACAACACATTTGAATTTCATATGTGATGTTCTTCCTATTAACTTTTAAGGAAACATAATAAATTTATCTTTCTAATTTCATAAATAATTTGTATTTCATCCTTGTTATACTTTCCGTATAAATTTTCCTTGTGTCTGACTTTTATTCAAATATATCTTGTCCTAACGAAGCCAGGAATACAAATAAAATATATGAATAAATTTGATTATTTCAAAGTACAGGGATAAATTTTCTATAATTATTTCATGTATTTCTTCGATTACATATTCTTTTTTCATGTACAATTCTTGCAATGACTTAATTTTAAAGTGGTGAAATGTAGTTAAACTTCAACTCCATATAAAAAATAATAATTGTTAAATATTAATCTTTATTTAAAATATATATTAAAAATAATTAATAAGCTTGTGATGTTAATATTGAAGTATTAAGTGAAAGTAGTATCATTTAATGTTTTAATAATAGTAAAGGGTCATATTTATCATTCCTTATACTTTTTTGATATATTTGCACTAGTCATCTATAGAACTTACATAATGTTCACAATAATTTGTACGTTTGCTACGCGTCAATCCTCATCCTCTAGGAAATTCTAGTTTTTCCCAAGTCCCACACCGAAGTTCAAATCAAGAATTAAAAGATATCAATCCTATAAATAACTCTCTCCTTCTCACTATTTGAACAACGATTTTCAAAACCGAAAGGGGTAAAATTTATTTGCTTGAATAGGATGTTGGACTCATTGTCCCCAACCTAGAACTTCAAAGCTCAAATTCCAAAAAACATTCTTTCTTTTTTTGAGTTAATTTAGCGAGAGGTGGAAGCTTATTCATTAATCTCATCGCCATCCCAGTGAATGGTAATAAGCCCTTCCCTTTTAATTTTTTTTTCTTCGCTTTGTTTATTATTTTTATATCTAATTCTTACTTGTTTTCCTTAAATCAAATACTAGGTAGTCAAGTTATTAGCCTAGTGAATCAATATTTTCATGTGATTATTTGTTTAAGTTCAAATTAGAGCATTATCGGCACCAATCAGTTTGTATGATATAGGTTAAAAATACTTTCAAGTTTCATATATGTCACGACCTGATTTCTCAGGTCATGATGACACCTACTCCACTAGTAGGTAAGCTTAACCCTTAGCCCGGAGCCATAAGCAACGGATTATCAAGCGGAAATCAACAAAAAAGCATAAAGCATACAATAAGAAAAGAAGGGTAATCAACTGAAATACAATACAATGGATTATCCAAAGACCTAAAATCAATTGGTAGTAGAGTGTCTAATCCAAAATAAGAGTACAAAGCATTTACAAAACAATAAAATAAATACATGTTGTCTCTAAATATAATATAAAGACTAATCCTAGCCGCCAGGAGCTCACCCTAGTCTCCAAAACTCCAAGCTGCTCCGTACGACTCCAAATCAATGGTGATAACTCAAACTATAATCTCAAAGCCGATCACGAGCGCTCCAAATCCACCGCACATGAGCTATCCACTTCTGAAACGCCTCCATTCAAACTCAAAATGACACTTGCCGCATTTCCACGAACAATCTCACGTGTAGACATGATCACCACAAACCTCAAGCACTTCGAATCCCTCAAAACATATCCCCCTAGCTCCCAAAATTGCGAAAACAACCATTCGGGTAAGGATGGTTGTATGAATGGTCTTATTTAAAAGACCAGTCCCAAAAAACTCTTCGCGATCGCGGAGCCCAAGGCTAGCGATCACTGCCCACTCACGCGCAAAACATCGCGAATGCGAAGCCTAAGGCTGCTAGCCCTTCGCGAATGTGACACATAGCCTCACGGATGCGAAGGCCAGCATATTGGCTAGTGCAACTCAACTCTCTGCCCACGCAAACGCGATGAAGAAGAAACTTACCAACACTTGCTGTCACTATGAAGCCTAAAAACTAAAGAAGAAATTTGCTTACATTTCAACAAAACCTACCAGCCCTAACCCCTGCCTTCCTCCCAAAGTCCCAAATGATGTTCAGACATGAAACTCTAAGACCCATTTCAGCTTCTGTTTTTATCGACATTCAATGTACCTCATTAGAGATTTCTAGATTTGTATAGTTGTTGATCATGGATCAATCGTTTTCCAAATCATGAACTGATGGTGTAGATTGATTCTTAAGGATCCATAGATGTAGAATTACAACTTGCGTGTGTTTAGTTTCATCATTTGAAGGGACATTTTTGTGGGTTTCTCTTATCTTGTTTGGTATATGACTGCTAGGGTTTCTCCATTTTATCCAAGATTGAAGCTTTTTTTTAAAATCAAAGATTGGAACTTTAGCTTTACAGATAGCTGATTATCGTTTTGGGGTATGTTTATGTGGTTTATCAAGACACAGGATCTGGGTATTTTCTTTCAGAGTCTATATTATGTGCAGGAGAATTTTGCGTCTGGAGGTTGCATTGGGTGTTACTTTTTTGGTTTGTAATTATAGAAAGAGATCTATTTTGAAGTTTTTTGTTTAGGGGAATTTTGAAACCAGTGTTGTATAGTTAAAAAATATGTTTGGTAATAATTTTAAAACTATCACTAAAATGGTAATTAGAGGGTTGATTTTATTCCTACTAAATATTAAGTAACTTCTAAGGCAAATTAAAGACTTTCCAAATGCCATACTTATCTTGTCTAATTGACATCATCTGTATGAATACTTTACTTTTATTGTATTATGTTTTTAGCTAAATCCGCACCAATGCCGTGAGATTTTAGTAACTTAAAGAGAACGAGAAGAAACTTAAGGACAAATACTCCAAAGAAACAATTAGGACACAATCCCAAAATAAAAAAAAAATTCTTCTCATCCTTTTTAAATGACTAAAATCCCACGGCATTAGTGCGGATTTAGCTAAGCACATAACACAATAAAAGTAAATTATTCATATAGATGATAGACAAGATAAGTGTGCCATTTAGAAAGTCTTTAATTTGCCTTAGAAGGCAATATTTAGTAGGGATAACGGCAACCCTCTAATTACCCTTTTTAGTGATAGTTTTAAAAATATTACCACACATCATCCCACGACTACAACGAGCCACCAAGATCACAAGCACCAACACAAGGAGAACGATCCAATACAAGCCCTATAAGGAGCAGATCATAATTACGAGGGCGGTAAAACATAACCTAAAGAATCTAAGGTTCAACCTAGTCTAAGGCCACAAAGTATCAATTCTAACAAGGAAAGAAGATCATCTACACCAAAAGCGAAGCTACAAGTCTAAACTAAGGATCCCAACACCCACACTTAACCCAAGGCTCCTATGGAATAACAAGAGGAAAGCTAAATACCTGGCAAATGCAATCCAAACTTACATGAAGGGTGTGTTTGGTAGGAAGGAAAATATTTTCCGGAAAATGTTTTCCAATTTTCTCATGTTTGGTTGGGTTAAATGTTTTCCAAATCAACTCATTTTCCTAAAATTTAAGAAAAATGACTTCCCTTCAAAACTTAAGGAAATCATTTTACAAAACTCTCTTCCAACTTTAAATTACAATTTTTTTTTTTTGAAAAAATATTTTTAACTTCAATTGTTTTATCCCACCCTCACCCCTACCACCACCACCCCAAAAAAAATATATTAAAAGTTGTTTTTAAAATATATTTCTAATTTCAATTTTTTTATTTTTTTACCCCCCACCCCCTATGTTCGTCACCCCCATCAGCCCCCCTACCAGCCCCCACCCCTTTAAAAAAAAATTAAGTTTGTTTTTATTAAATATTTTCTACTTCAAATTTTTATATTTTCACCCCTACCCTCGACCCTCCCCCCCAAAAAAAATTTAAGTTTGTTTTTAAAAAATATTTTCAACTTCAAAATTTTATTTTTTTTCACCT
>JAJOOO010036283.1:0-16140 GCA_029582685.1 Solanum piurae
CATATATTATATGTCCAAAGGGTTCATGAAGTTATTCTATTTTAATTGATAAGATGAGATTAACAAGAAAAAAATATTTTCTACATTTTTATTTTTTAAAGTGATTTTAAAAGAAAGAAAACAAGAACATGGTTCTTATATAATAATTTAATTAAGAAGAAAATGTGTTTAAAAAGAAAAAATAATATACTTATTCAGAAAAGGACATTTTTGACCCATTTAGTAACTATAGGGGCATTTCTGGACCAAAGTATTGACTGCAAGGGCATTTTTGAGCCAAACTATAAACGAAGGGCATTTTTGTTTCTTTCACATAGTTTAAGGGCATTTTTGACCCTTTTCCCTTAAAATTATTAACAAAGTAGTTGTCACACCTTCTGTCTTCTCGACACAAATTAATATAATCTTTGATTTAATTGTGACAAAGATAAGACAATAAATGTTGCTCCCTCAATTTATTGGATGCGTCTTCCAGAATTTGAACAATTACGGTAAAACTTCTATAAATTAATATTGGGTAATATTTTCCTTCGGGTTCAGACGGCGACTTGGGTCAATGAAAAAAATCACTAATTTCGATAAGATATTCAGAAGAATCCTATATAAATATATGGTCTCATTAATATTATAAATTAATAATTTTTTAAAAGTACAAATATATTCAAGACAATTTAGTGAAATATGATTCTATTGTGTTTTGTTTTTTCTTAAAATTTAAATCTAGTTGAAACTCATCTCTAACTTTTCCTATTGCATCCAAGAGCTCCGGTGTTGTCTTTTTGAATTGCACCATAAATTTGTGAAGAGTTCTAGATGCGATAAGTGTTTCCTTACGCGTAACTGGCTCCAAAGGTATAGTATCGTCTTCAACTTCATCATCAACATTGTTTTTTCCGATGGTATCCACAATTTCTTCGAAGCTCTGAACCTCTGAACATGTATCACTTTCACCCGGATAATCCAACAAGTTATTGACATTCATTTTATTGTGGTAACCGAGGTCATTAGTCATGACCTCAAGTTCATCAATGACGTTTTCACAAGTAGGTTCATTCAAATTCTCTGAGATTGCATCCCCCGAACAGATTTTACAGTGTCGAAAACAATTTGCTATGGTCTCTTGCTGAACATTTGTTGTCCAAACAGGGATTGCAAAATTGATAGCATCCAAAACATTGATCTTTGTTGTATCAATTTGTCTCACTTCATAGCCTTCTAATATCCTACGATAAAATTTGTTCGATAATACATCTTGAAAGCTCTTATTATCACAACATCACAAGGTTGAAATTAATAAGATACAATGATTTTGATGTATTCGTTATACTTTATGCGTAATATTTTTAAATGTGAAATCAATAAATATGACACATAAATTAGTAAGTTACAATGATTTTGATATAATCAAAATTAACTTTCATCAAGTCTCAAATCATTCTTTAAATTAATAAATATTAATTTATCAATTAAATAATATCTCTATAAAATAATAAAATTTCATGGTCCCACCTATATTAATTTATAGAGGTTTTACAGTATGTCTAAAACAAAAGTGGTCAATATAGAAATTTGTGGGTATACCATTTTCCATAGTTCATGGGTATGATTATATGAGCATTTTCTTATTGATTAAACAAAAAATTGAATTATCAAGAACAAAATATCGATAATAAATATCTTATAGATTTGGTTATCAATTAAAGGTATCGGCATTAAAAGTTAAAGGATTCTTTGTTTAATTTTAATTCTTTTTTTTGGTAGATTCGCTATAATAATGAAAAAAATTCTGCATATACGCACAAATCGATCAATCATATCAGAATTTGTTAAATCAGATCAAATCGATTTACTAATGGAATTCCCTAATACGGTACAAAAATGTGTTTTAGCTAATGATCCAATCAAAGGAATAATTGGAACAAGGATATCGAACTTCTTAATTTGATTATTGATTAAAAATGAATTTTCTAACATTGACTTCGTGCCATTGAATGATTTAGTAGCACACTTGAAACATAGTCCATAAACCGAACTGTTAATTAGGGGTAGACATAATACCAAAATTTGAACTGAACTAATTTAATTTTTCGATGTCGATTTTTCGTTTCAGCATCAATTCTTTTCCTCGGATAACTCGATTCTTCGATCCGGTGTTCAATGCAAGGATCACGATTCCACGGTGCACCGAATAATCGAAGTTTCATTAAATAAATAAAAAAATAATTATTTTTTAAATTCTATTAATTATATATTTTGAGTTTTGATCCAACACAATTAAATTTGGGCAATTTACATAAATGATATATTATATAACTTTATTTACGAATTATACATATCTTTTACTCTTACATAGATCAGCCTTACTCTCTTACCACAAATAACATGGCCACTATCACTGTTTTTAATATAATTTTAATATCAATTTTTCACAGTTTCACCTCTTTTTTTTCGGTAAATCACCACCACCACCAGACCACCGGTTATTTACATTTAATACGATTTTGATATAATCTTAATACAATTTTTTAAGAACTTCACATAATATAACAAAAATATTTTTAATACAAATATATTATAAGTATTATATGTGAATTTCAAACATTTTGGTACTATTAAAATTAGTTTACATTGTTAGAAATGTATTATATTTGTTCTGGAATAATAACTATTTTTCTCAGTGATCTGAAACAATATACCTAAAATATAATTTTAACCAGGTATAAATAGTAATATTTTTCTCCAAAAATAGTTCGGACGAACGTCAAACAATAAGCTGGCTCCGCCCATTGTCACGAGGTCTCTTGTCTCACTCTCAGTGACTCAATCGCGACAGGTCGATTAGTATCTGGTAATTGTTCGCTAGTATAGTGATTAGCACTTTTTAAGCTTCATATATAAAATTATAATCATTTAAATAGATATAACATTTATTTTAACATTAATTATTATTTTTAAATAATTTTATTAATTGACACGAGACATACATATAAAACACGTATGCTAAGCTAGTTTTTTTTATGTACGTGCCAACTAAATGGAAATGAGGAAAATAATTAACACTGCAAAATCGTAGTTTAGGAGATAATTTAATACTCACATAATTTAATAATGCAAGTTACAAGCTACTTATTAGGGATTGGCTTTATGTATTACACCTTATCTTAGTAGGTCCAATGCCACCACTTTTGAAGAGGAGTCATAAAATAATGAGAAAATTATCTTCGAATCAAAAGTTTGAATCGTGAATCAGTTATTTATATTTATATTAGTGTAGATATTTTACATCAGATAAAATTATGAAATATGATCGTTCACTGAATTTTGAATGAACGCTCTTTTATATGTTACCATAGAAAGAAATCATCATACAAGCAAATCTCTATGGGGCTGATTTTTTATATTATATGTTAATATTACCATATTATAATTATTTATTTATCTTTAACAAGTTAACAACAATAACTAGCTTTATATTAGTAGGATCTTTGTAAAATGACCTTTTTTTTTTATAATAACCTTATCAACTATTAATTATTTTAGTTTACTGTATTCCCACTTTTATTGCTAGTCATTTATTTTCATAATAAATAAAATAATAAATGCTTTATTTTTTCAAAACCATATATAGAAATAGTATAGGTTAACATTTTGATCAAATATTTTAAATTTTTATATATTACAATATTTTTTGTCAATTGGTAATTAAAATAATTTACATTGAAAGATCCGCGCATATTTGAATTTCATTAGACAAAAATTATTGATGCATTATCCTTCTTTAATTTTGAATTATTGAAACATAAATACTTTTTAAGATTTTAAATTTTAATAATTTTGTTGTTTTTACAACATTAGAAAATTAGGTTTTTCTTTTTGCATCCTTTTTTTGTTTGTAACATCCAAATAAACATATAACAATCAGTCTCTATATAAGTTTAAAAAAATCTCGATACGAACGAGGCGTTTATAGTATGGTGTGATGGTACAATTGGCCGGCCATATGTCAACATCACATCTCTCATTCGGCAAGGCCTAATTATATGCTCCAAATATTATATTTTTTGTGTATATATACATATAACTTAGTGTACATTAAAGGAAAACATACAATAATCAAAACTACTATATTTTTCACTCAACAAACAACATGTTTGGAACAATTTCTGAAGAGATTGAAGTTCATGTGCCAGCAAATGAAGCTTGGAAAATCTATGGCACTATTCAACTAGCACATATTGTAGTTAAAGAGCTTCCGAATATCATTCATAAGGTCGATATACTCGAAGGTGATGGTGGTGTTGGATCAGTCCTCAAAGTAACATTTCCACCAGGAACACCACTTTTGACATCTCACAAAGAGAAATTTGTTGTTATTGATGATGATAAGAGGGTGAAAATAGCTCAAGTGGTGGAAGGTGGACTTCTTGATCTTGGATTTACACTTTATAAGGTTAAGTTTGAAGTCATAGAGAAAGGTAAAGAAACATGTATCACAAAATCAACAATTGAGTATGAAGTCAAGGAAGAAGCAATAGCTAATGCCTCATTTGTTAGTATCCAACCCTTTGTGGCCATAATGAATTTGGTTGCAAAGTATCTAACTCAAGGCAAAGATGGTCAAGCTTCCGCCTGATTGAGAGGCGGATCCAGGATTCAGAACACTATTATGAACATGAATGTGATCTTATTATACGTATGCATACTTAGTTCGAGCAAAAATCATATATACCCACAAAACTCGTCCTTGATCTGACTCTTAAGTCTGAGTTTTATGAAGAGTTGGTCAATGGTTCAAGCTTTGTTTGTATTTCAATGAAATGGAATTGGGCAATAAACATATTAGGTGAATTTTGTTTATTATTGATGCTACTATGATTTCTAGTATTTTGACAAGTTTATGTTTCTTTATATTTAGGGGATTGGTCATGTACAATGTATTATGCAACACAATTGGTTTCATATTTATGTGTGTAGATTGTGTTAATCTATAGGAAGAACATACTCAAGTGGTTAAACCATTAAGATTCGAATATCAGATGGTTAAACAAGGAAAAAAGGTGAGTACAATAGCTTATGAACGATCAATACACAATAAATTTAAATCTCAAAAGGATTTAAATTTCACTGTACTAAATAGTCTATATCGAAATGGTGTAGATGAGAGAGATATTTGTGCACTCTTATCTTCCTTCTCATCTTCTATGCAATTGAACTCAAATACCATGGAGGATTTGACACGACTGAAATCCAATTCAACAACAATGGGAAATCCATTTTTAAAACCATCCAATTTACTAAAGTCCACTGATCTGACTAATCTCGATTCACGCTGAATAGACCTAATATGAGGAAGTAAAGCACCTATGTACCAAAATGATATCTATTCATAGGATTCGAACCCAACTGGTTCTCAACCATCCCAATAGACCTTTGGTGGTGAATCCATTTCTCAATTATGATCTTCTTGAAGCCCTTTTCATTTCACCAATCTAGACACAAGCCTAAAGCTATATGCTTAATTCTAGATTAGTTTGCTACTTTCTTCTTCATTGACAAAAGTTAAAAATGCCTTGGTAGTTTGTGATGTGTGAATTAGGCACAAACAAAAGCATGGCAATTAAGGGAGGGTTGAGGAAGTGGTCCATTATCTGCCAAATTTCAAACCATGTCACTGACACTCCGAGGATCTTTCAAGTATCAAAAAAGGAGATAGCAGGGCCATTTTTCCACCAAGTTCCAACCATATCGCTAACACTCGACAATCTCTCGATTATCAAAAAAGAAGGGGAGCACTAGGCAGGAGCTTGCTGAATGGTTCATAGACTTTCTTCAAGGTATATTACACAAATGATATCACAAAAGTTGTCAATGCATGTACTTAAATCCATTTACTAATTACACCAATCTTTTAAAGGCACATACTGGAAGAGTACCATCAATGATTCTGACCTAAAGCTTAACTGAATAAAAGTATTTCCAGTCATACTTTCCCTTCCACTCACATAGTCATACACTTCATCCAGAGGTCATGTAAATGATAGCAAATCCTGTCAAAGAAGGTGGTTAACCATGTTATATAATAGCCATGACATGTTCTATCTGCAAAGATAGCAAAACTTTAAGGGGTGATTTGGTTATACTTCTTGCAAAAACGAGAAGAGAACACTTTATTTGGAATTTTATGAAGATGGAGTTGGAAAACAAGTTCGGAGCACTTTCCCAAATTTGGAATCCAAATCCAAGTTGGATTTGAAAATTATATAACCAAACACTGATTTTGAAATGAAGTGAAATTATTGCAGAAAATAAGTGAATAATTCTCAAGGCCTAGATCATCTTTACGTTATAATTCTCACATAACTAGAAAGTGAACCAAACGGCCACTCAGCACTTTCTGTGTGGAAGGAGAAAATTATACCACAAGCACAAAAGAACAAATCCTTATCCATTTATTCAGGAAAGAGAGGGGGACAGAGAGAGAAAAAAGTTTGAGGGAGCGGTAAACAAACCTTGGACTTAATTTGTGGTGGGAAGATATACTCTTATGGTGTCTTTCATGGCCAGTTTCCTCCTACACGTAGGACATTTTCCCTGAGCAGCAATGGATGCTTTTATGCACACCTTGCAGAAAATGTGACCACATTTCGTTGACATCTCGTCAACTAATGGACCCATGCACACTGGACAGCTGAATGTAGGCTCTTTTGGTGGTGCTGGTATTGCACTTCTTAGATCAACTCTCTGGCATGGGGAACAAAATTAATTAGAATAATGTTTTGAAACTTGAGATGGTAGATCGATAAAATATATTCTTTTAAAAAAACAACAAGATATAGTACATGGACTGTACCTTTGGGCAGCTATGTCCTTCTAGGTCTATGTGAACATCACCATTGTTTGTTGCTTGATTTGTAGAGACTCTTCTACGCCTGTTGCGACTGTTACCCCTAGACGCACGGTCCTCTGCAATAGCCATGCTCCAACCAAAGTCAATCACAAAGGGTAATGGAAGAAATAAATCAAGCCAAGCTTTCCATGCAAATGGACTAACCCAAAAGTACATCAGGTCAAGCACTTTTGATGCAAAATTAATTAGAACACCATACATGCCATAGCTCAAATTCCTTGTGTATATTTTGTTATCTACACACTCCTCCTTCTCCCAACCACAAGAGGATTAGAAAAAAAAATACTCTAAAGAAAGTTCAGTTGATACTGGCGAAGTATTACGTCACTTTAAGATTCATTTTAATCCTGATTTTTCCTGTATCATTATCCTGATCTGCATTTATCTAACGACAAAAAGAAGAATTAATAAAATCCTCCATTCCATCAGAACAGACACTCCTTGAGTGCACAAATTTCGTACATTGAATTGGTATCCTCAAGGAAAGAGACGATTATCATAGGTCCAGGAAAGATCATCTTGCTCGACCCATAAAGAGAATACTATAATTACAATCTCATATCTACTTAACCATTAAAGAAGAAAAGGAGAGGTTACTCTAAGCAATTCTAGTCAGATAATTCCTATCTAGAGCAAATAAAAAAGTTCTATAGCTCTTGATTGGGGAAAAAAAAAGAAGAAGTTTTATAGCTAAACACAAACAAACAACCTGCAGGTGTAACAGGCTTAAGAGAAGAATAAATTACCAGAATCCACATCAAGCACAATAACCCGTCCTTGATTCCTTCTGGAGTTGTTCTTAGCCTAATGAAAAATGAGAAGATATCTAACATATTAGACTTGATGAAACATCAGCCATAATCACATACATGATGTGCCACTAAACAATCTTAACGAAGGAAAATAGAATAGTATGGGAAAGTACATACTGCTGCAAACGCCCTAGGGGATGATATAATCACATCATCATCAAGTGCCTCAACATCAATTGCTCCAGCTGTCAAAGAGGCACCTCTTAGTCCTTGTGGTGTATCCCCAGATACAACATGAATAGGATCTCCTTCCTGATCTCTGTTCTCAGTTGGCGGTGCAGCATTTAGATCCACATTTAGCAAAGTATTTCTTCTCGACTGGGACCTTGTACGCCTAATTGGTTGTGAGCTACTATCTTGGGAACTCATGCTTTGCTCAGTCGTGATCTCAAGGGGTTAGCTTCAACAGTATGATTCCTAAGATGTCAAGTGAAATTATATATCACGAACAGGGAAAGACAGATAAATTTGAAGTTATGCTAGGGTTTATTTTCATCATAATTTGTTATCTCATAATGCAAGGGACAACAAGAACTAGCAGTAATTCAAGTATCTTAAATTTACTAACTACACTTCTGCAGTAACTCTTAACGATGACTTTTAACATACACCACGGCGAGAAGCAGAAATGAATAGACTTGCAAACTGCAAGTTGTATGCTTTCATGTATTTTAGTTAAGTAGAAGTTAAATCGGGCTGCAATCGACGGAAATGAAAGCATGGACATCGAAAGTTTGATACCAACGTGAGAGTATCTCTAGAACCCTTCACACTCCATCTGCCAACCTTAGTCAAGCTCTACAGCTTAATACTAAGCTCAGTACAACAGAATCAAATAGCTTCTTCTTTTTATATAACTTTGAGTTTGAAAAGTTATCCGGCTTAACCATAGCCCAATCAAGTTCCAAATTTGAATCTTACACATAGTTAAAGAAGACCCAGACCACAAAATTAACTTCCACATTGTAACCTCAAACCTTGTTATGTAACCTCAAACCTTGTTATGTCCTCTTTACTTCTGTATTTTCCTTTAAACTGATTTTGATGTGTGTTACTCAAGCTGAGGATTTTTCGGAAACAACCTCTCTACCTCCACAAGATACGGGTAAGGTCTGTGTACACTCTACCCTCCCCAAACCCCACTTATGGGACTACACTGGGTTTGTTGTTGTTGTTGTTGTTATATTGCAACCTCAAAACCAATATCAACAGTGTGAAAGCAGGAAGAGGACCCTCCCTTTAAATCAAATTGTTCAAACAAAAACTCACCAATTTGGCAAAATTTACCAGAAACCACACAACTTAAATCTAGTGGGTTGACAGTATAAATCCAGTGTATCCATTACACTCCATTCGTCCCTATTCAGAGGATTCATCACAATTTGATAAATTTCAGACTGAATATCAAATCTACAGAAACTCTCATTTACTTTGTGATGCTCGAAAGGAACCACACAACTTATATCAACTCAACACGCTTCAATCCCAAACTAGTGTGTTGGCTATATAAATTCAGTGTATCCGTTCCACTCTATTTTATTTTTTTTAATAATCCTAGTGCCCAAGCCAAATTGCACCTACCTCCATTAATTCCACAAGATACCTATCAACTCCCACTAGCAACAAGTATCAGGTACACAATTTGACCATTTTTAGCCGAATGTCTAATCTACGGACCCCCCCCCCTCCCCTAGTTTAAGCTGCTCGAAAGTAAACCTAGCCACACATGACAGAACTGTAGCAACAACAACCAGTCCGCTGTCTATCTATTCATACTTAATAACAACAATTTCAGTATATATATAACAAACAATGGAAGCAAAAAAATTGATTTTTTCATCACAACACAAACATATACACGAAAATTTTGCAGATCACAACACAAGACTGTAAAATAAATCGATTAAACATTAAAAAAAAACGAAGAACACAAGACAAGTGAGTCGATAATTTCAAAGGAATTAAAGGATCCAAATGAGAATCGAACCTGAACTTGTTCAAAACTCCAAAAAATTTCAACAACACAAAAGACATAAATTAGGGTTTTAGAGAGAGAGAGAGAGGGGGGGAGAGAGAGTGAATTTGAAATTCAAATACTGTCAAACACAAACTTCGTTACAAATAAGGGAATACCATTTTTAATTGCACCGTTTGCGGGCGGGCGGAATATAATTTGTAAGATATTATGATTCGAAAATATGTTTTTATTTATTTTTATTTGTTTATTTAGATTTGGTATATTCTTTAGAAAAATAATGATAAATATGTATGTTTTATTATAATAATTATATTAATTGATGTATAGTATTAATTCTTGAAAAATAATTTAGAAATAAGTAATTAAATAGAGTGTATTAATAATGCTTGTATTAGTTATACTTGCATTAAATATACATAGAATTTTTTTATGTATTGTTTGGCTTGGTGTATTAAAAATTGTATGCATAGCATAAAAATATTAATTTACAAAAATATTCTCCACAATTATGGTGGAAAAGATATAAAAAGGGGTTTCAAGGGACTTTAACCATGTTAACGTATGTATTAAATCTTTTATCTTACTAATACCTAGAAATTCATGATATTAATAAATATGAATACATACCTTAATACGCAATAGAGTGTATATAGATTGAAAAAGTGTATCACTATACATAGAGTTAATGCATGCATATTTCTCCTAATACACTCCATTAAGTAGTGTAATGGATACAAATTTTTTAAAATATGATTTTTTTTACAATATTCCAAAATTACCCTTAACATAAATTATTTTTTAAATAGAAAAGTGTATACTTACGTACTTTTTTTGCCAAATATATGGGATCTAATATAGGTAAAATATTGATAGAATCATTAAATATTTATCAAATAAAAAAATATGTCATTTATATAAATTAAAACAAAAGGAACATTCGTTTTTAAGGGTGGTACATATCCAAAATATTAGATTTGTTTTGTGATTCGTACTGATTTTTTAAAGCATGTAAAATCAATTTCTTAAATCATCTTAATTACATCGATTTCTCTTCGATATCGGTACGATTCGATTGATTTTTAATTTTTTTATTTTTAAAATATCACTTAAAATATACTACTATTAAAATATACTTTTTGCAAATATGTTCTTGAAGAACCACTTTAATTCTTCACCAAGAAGACACGAATATTAAACTTTATTGCCGTATGTGTTGGTTTTTTTAATAAAGAAATTAAGAAAATAACAGAGAAAGACTTTGAGAGAAAAAATACTGCAGTATTATCAAAGGGAATTATTTTATTAATAATCCAGAGACTTGCATTTATAGATATAATTCCTAACTAAAAATAGAAAAATAAGATACTAACTTATCAGTTTAATTCAAATAACAAATAAAAAGAAATAACTCCTAAATATAAGTCAAATAGGACTCTAATAACATAATTTAAAAACCCTAAAAATAGCTAACTGTTTTATTTCTGCAATATCCTGAGACATATTTTCAACAGTATGTTAGATCGTAAATATTTAATAGGAGTGTTTGCATAAGTTTTGGTGTATTGTTTGATAGAGTATATATTACATTATCTTTTAATTTTAAACCTAATTAAGTAAAAGCTAATTAAAAAACAAAGAGCCAAAGTCGTCTGAATATTTTTTGATTGATATAGCAAAATATTGTTACAAGAAATAATAATATAACATAACATGATAATTTATTTATTTTTTAAAACTTTATTATTATAATAAAATATTATTATAAAGGATGACTATTACAGAGGAGTGTATGAAGATTATTTTTCTACATTTTGATTATATTTATGAAACACATTCTAAGGGTGGAGTAGGATATCTAATCCTATCATCACAATAATCATAAGTTTTATAATTGACTCGATATTCATCATATAATTTCCTTTGTGAAGAACTCAACCTCCAATATTTTCTTTGGTTCCACCAATAACTTTGTGAATTGCAATTATTAGTATTTGAGTTAATTATTGGGCACCCACCAATTTTGAAATCTTGAAAATAAGCTTTGAAAGGTGCAAAATACCAATTGGTCTTTGTTAATCCTCCATCTGTTGCCCAACCATCTCCATCCCATATTGTGGCTAGTAATTGCATTGGTTGTTTTGGATATCCAACTCCAATATTTTCATTGTTTTTGAACATCCTAATTGGAATATTGTCCACATAAAACCTGAAAATATTCAAGAAAACAAAATACAAAAAGATTTAATTTATATGCACTGATAATGTAAATACATTTTACACAACTATTACAATTAAGTTGATTGTGTCGGGGCTAACTTATGTGTGTCTTGTGTAATGTTACTGGATATATATGTTATCTTTCACCAATTATTGACCACCAATATTAATATTGAGTAACTGTGTTTGTCAAGATTTAGGAATGTAGCAAGATTGAAATTGACGATAAGAAATAATTAGTGTGTTTGGTATAAAAAAAAAGGAGGTGGTGTTGATAAGCACTTTTTATTGAAAAAACTAAAATATCCTTAAAGCTATTTATATGGAAAATATAAAATAAAAGAAATTTTATATAAAAAGGAATGAAAGATGGAAATAGAATAAGATATGATGAAAATTTCTAAAAGATTTAGAAAGAGTATTCGGGCATTACAAAAGATATTAAGGATTTAATTATAGAAAACTTGATCAAATCGAAAGTACTTATAAGTTGTAAAGTTACTTAGTTTAAGAATAATTAACCTATGATTAATTTTGGCTTATAAAGCACTTCTAATGTTATCAGATGTGCCAATAAGCCAAAAAGTGTTCATAAGGTAATTTTCACCCGTTTTTATATAAGCTTAGTCAGACATCTTCTATGATTGATCGACAACACATGGTAAAGAAGATTCAACTCAAATGAACAACATATATAAATCAAGTCTCTTATGGTGGAGTGGTAAGTATTTCTTCATTTTTAACAAAAGATCTCGGGTATGAGTCCTTCTAGGTATGAAGTCACTTTTATTAGGGACCGCTTCACCTCTCAATGTGAGACTTTCTGACTCAAATTTGAATTTAATCAAGCCTCAACTTTGAATACCAGACACTAGGTAAAAAATAATTTTTTTTAAAAAAGAAAAACATATATAGTGTCACGCCTCCTATATATCATTAATATACTATGTCTCCACATTGGATCGACGATCAGAAAAATATAAAATCGCTAATTCATACCGACGTAAAAACATGCATTATATAACAGAAATTGTACATAATTATCTTACACTATTTGATGTTCATTCCACATGATTTTATAATTGTGAAATTCTGCAGTTGGATCAAACCAAAGATGCACCCTTTGTTCTCTATTTCCACCACCATTTACAAACACATTTGTTTGCAAACTATATAGTTTGCCTTCTGTATTGCCCAAAAATTCAAAATCTATTTCATCATTATTGTATGTATTTGAATGTAGCTGCAAAAAACATATGCAATTAATTCGTAAATATTTAATTTATAACTTGAATTTAACTTTATATACATTGATAATGTAAATTATGTTACACTATCAGCGTTTTTTAATATGTCATAGTATGTGCTATGTACACTTATTTATGGATGGTTATTTGTTGGTTGCTTTTACGGTATGTTTGATATGAATTAAAAAATGACAATTAAATAAAAATATTGTTTCAAAAATATTTACACAAAATTAATTGAAGATAATATTATTTTACTTACATAAAAAGCAATAACAACTCCTGCTGAGTCTCTGTTTGGTAGTTTTATTTTCATGTGAAAGAAGCCTGAACCATAATTCTCCTTCGATCCAATGCCAGATCCTATAAATAATTCAACAAAATAATTAATACTATTTAAAATTTACTAAATTAATCAAGCTATAATTTTTTTTTCCTATATACGATTCGAAACGTATTCTTTTTAACTGCTTAAACTTGTAAACATTTGGTTGATGCAAGATGTAAGAAAATCCCATTTAGTTGGACAAACACTACAAAAACAAAAGAAGTTAGCGTCAAAAAGGATTCTATCACTAAATCAATTTAACGATGAATTAGCCAAAAATTATCGAAAAATTATGTTATCAAGAGGTGTTTTAGTAACTAATTTTGTAGCTAATTTCTATATTTTTTTGTAGTGAAATAAATATTGTTGCTACTAGTGCCAAAAACAACAAAATAAATACTTCCTTCGTTTCACTTTAATATTTGACACTATTTCCTTCTTAATGTGTTTCGATAATAATAATGATACATTTCAATATTTTCTTAATGATATGCTTATAGCCAAATACATGTTATGACATGTTTCAAGCTATAAGTTTAAAAAATTATTATAATAATCACATAAATATTTTAACACATTTAAAGAAGTGAAATCAGAATTTCAATTTTGTATGTTCTGAATTTTAAAACAAACTTTTTAAATTTATTTTGTATACATATTTAATGTATTTGCTAATTCAATTATAATATTTGAGTAAAAGCTACAGGGTTGTTGTATTCGAACTTCAAACTCCACCCTTGCATATTATGATATATAAATTTCAAAAGTTTTTTTTTTCATTCTTAAACTCACATATTTAAACTATGACAAATAAATCGAAACATATAACAAAAAAAATACCAGAAGATTGGTCCATTGAAATCTGAAGTTCTCTTCCTTGATTGAAGGATACAACATGTTGATTCCCAAATATAATATTATAATTGACATCATAGGGTATATCTTTGGCTAAAGCTCTAAGTAGGAAAAGACCAAATAAACATACAAGTTTTATATAAAAATACATATTTTGCAACAATTAAAATAAAAAATAAAATAAAATTATATATGGTTGATGTAAAATATTTATTGTTGTTAAAGTAGAATTCTTGTTGGTTTTAATGAAGATGTTTGAAAAGCTAGTACTAGAGGGATATATATATTGGGGTTTTTTTTGGGGGGGGAGGGGGGGAGCTAGGAAAGGGTGTGTTTGGTAATGGAGAATTTTTCAATTTTTCTATATTCGATCAATTGGTTATTATTTTTTCAAGAAAAACAAGTTCTTTAAAATCAGGGCAATAATTTCCTCAATGTAAACAGGAAAATGATCTTTAGCAGCAATTAATTAACGGCAATAGCTTAATCATCGTTAAATATGTATTTTTAGAGGCAATTATCACTCTTTGTATATGTTCATAAAGTCTATAGCGACATTGGATCCAAAGGCAATTAACTAATGCTGGTAAAGTTTTAGCGCTCTTTGTTAATTCAGGAAAAAAAAATATTTTTCTTCGTACCAAACACACCCTAATACTTCACCCAAAATAAAGAAGAAAAAAATGGTAAAGAAGGAAAATATGGGTTTGTAGTGTGGTCGAAACCCTTTCCTTTAAGTCATATATAAACCCTAATTGGCATATTATTTACATCAATATTGGAAATAAATTTCAAACACATTATGAATAAAGAAAATTGAACCAACTAACTTAATTGATACGCAAAATCAATAAATAAATAAATTTTAAATAATGAATGTAAATATTATAGTATAACGTACTGTAGTAATTATAAGTTAGTTATCGTTTTTATTATATTACATATTAATGTTTGTCATTAAAAAAAAAGTTGATCAATGTTGAATTGATTGTAACTAAAATATGCTATAGGCAAATTTATTTTTATAGTTTATAAATAAATTCCTACAAGGACTTTAAATTAATACAATACTAATTTTATATTAACAATTAGTTATTTATAGACTATGAATTTCTTAATTTATATACATATACAATCTCAATAAAAGTTTTGTATCGAGATTTCCAAGAATTAGTGCTCTAAATCAAAATTCATCATTGATATAATTACTTTTTTTTCTTTCTTAATTTTTTTCTATATTATTTTTATCAAATATAATAATACTTTTTTTATCCTATTCATATTTTGTTGTCATGATTCATCAATATATAAAATTTAAACTCGTGGAAAGATAATGATCATGTTTTAAGCCTCCTAAGAATGAAGGCAAGAGAAGTATGAGTTGGTCAACAATCTTTATCACTTCATTAATCACCCACAATTTTACACATCATAATTTGCTCATTTTAGAAATAACTTGAAGAGAAAATGAACATGAAATGGATATTAACTTTTTCTTGAATTGTAGTATCAATAATTAATCTAAATAGCCTCAAATTTAATCATTTATGTTTTAAAAAAATATAACATATATTTCTTTTTATAGTGTTTGCACAACTTCTAAGAAAGACATTTAATAACATTATATGTAAATACTATTTATCTCTCCTTATATGTCTTACTTGCTTGATACTTTAAGGGTAGATTTGGGGGGGGGGGGGAGGGGAGTAATATATAACTATCTTTTTTTCTAAATGCTAAATATTCTTAAACAAATTGTGTTTATTATAATAACCAAATTTTACTTACATTATGCT
>JAJOOO010036284.1:0-17489 GCA_029582685.1 Solanum piurae
TTCAGAAGAGAGTTTTGGAAAATGTTTTCCTTAAGTTTTGAAGGGAAGTCATTTTCCTTAAATTTGAGGAAAATGAGTTGATTTGGAAAACATTTTCCGGAAAATGTTTTCCTTCATACCAAACACACCCTTAATCTCCAAAACCTTCAACCAACAATCTATGTGATATGGCTTATCCTTTTTTTAAAGCAAGGGTATATCTCAAGAGAGCTCTTCTATAGAGGATGTTTTCTTCCTTTTGTGCATCAAATTGACATGTTTACTACAATGTTATTGTTTCTACTCTTTTGGGTGGGAAATTTTCATCGTATGCTCCTTGTTTCTAGCTAATCGTACCTGTGCCATGGAGAGAGGAATAATCTTTGCCCTTGATCAGTCACAATTTGAACCAGGAACCTCTCTCTCTTGAATTATGACCATCTTTTTTTCAGGATAGAGAGAAAGAGGTCTACTGGCGCAGGATGGCCGCTGACCAAGGACAAAAGTTTGTTTCAAAGAAAGATGCAGAGTACCAGCAAATGTCAGTAGGTACCTTGAGAAGAAGGGAATTGCACGAGTTCTCTTGTATGGCTCTCTCGATCCGTTTAGGATTTGACATTATTAAGTCACCTCCTACCACCTGCAGCAAGCAATTCATGTTTGACACATGATAGGACACTCAATAAATATGACAGGACTTTAAACAAATAGCAAGGATCATTATAAATGTAAGTGTATGGGCAGAAGTTCATCAGGGCTGATGTTAATCACATGATCAAATCACCAGGGAGAATACAGACAAACCTGGCATATTCCAAGACTCGAAAAGTACTTGACATGCTCCCAGTCCTCCTTGTCAAATGGATCTTCAATTGATACTATGGGGTAGTCTATAGGGAGAGAAAAGGAAAAAGTAATGATGAGAATGTGTCGAATAACAGAAAACTCACATCACATAATCAATATATAGCAAAGTACCTGTGCACAGTTCTTTGTACATATCAATCATATCCTGTCCTGATTTAAAATTTTGTCCAGATTTATTTGGAGTTTTAAAATCTAGATCATATTTTGTACCTACATTTGAAACAGCACAAGTCAGTTTGTCAGTAATATATAAATATCTCCCACATAACTATTTTGCATCTTCTGGATGCCATGATTGGAATCAATTACTTCATCTAAAAATATATAAACAAATCACACAACCAAAGAGATGTATCATTACACCATTTCCACCTAACCTACTACATGCAGAAGACTAAACACAAATCACAAATTTAGTGAATAAGTGGATTCCAGAAAATATTATCCTCTCACTCAATCCTGATTAATCTTTCATGTATGTGAGCATGGATTTAATGCATTATCAACTGAAGACTTTCCCAGCTATCTATGACAAAATATCATATGATTATAATCATCTACAATCAGTAAGATTGTGAACTAAAGCAAATATATCACCTATGCAAAACTCAGTGGCAGCAACACCAATTGCTATCTTTATTTTCTCATTGTATCCAGTTCTCCCAATAGCCTTTTGAACAAGGTCCAAACCATCTCTTAAACTGCAAATGCAATATTCAGGGTCAACAGTTTCATCGTGAAACATAAAACAAAGACATCAAAAACTTGCCTGGAGATGTTGGGAGTAAAACCGCCATCTTCACCAACATTACATCCATGTGCCCCATGCGTCTCTGTAATAACTGCCTGCCTTTTAAACATAAGCAACTGACTTTTTTTCTTTTCTGATAAAGTAATGGAGTTTATTGATGGCATCCAGGGGGAGACAAGAAATAGTACAAAAACAGGATTAACTCCTAGACAAAATTGAATGAGCTAATGAAGTCTAGTAACAAATTTATATCATTTACAGCATTCACTTTTCTTCAGCAGAAAAGATTCAAAAGACAATTTGCTTTGATTCTAGAACTGAAAAACAAAAGGACTGGAAGTGGACTCTCCTTTAAAGCATCTCAAGTTTCTTTCCAATTGTAAGCAAAGATTATTGATACAAACACTTAAAACATAAACTAGAATTAAGAAAAATTATTTTTGATAATATGCTTTTACAAGAAAATTTTACACTGTAACTAAGTAGTAACTGGCGAGAAGAAAAAATGGACCACTACACCAGTAGAACCCCAACTCCGAATTCTTCTGAGTAGTATCACATGTGGATATCATAGAAGGGTATCTGATAAGCCAGCATGTACAGGCTGCAACTTATATACTTTGGGCAAACAGAAATTATTTCACCATTAAATTTTATCACTACTGTTGTTTCCTTTACTTTAGTTATCTTTACTACTTTTGTTGTCAATACTTTAATTTCTTAGATATTTTCACCATAGCTTGTTTTACTCCAGTATTTTTGAAATCTGTTTTGGAAAAAACTTTCCTTGAGCTGAGGGTCTATCGGAAACAACCTCTCTACCCCACAAAGGTAGGGGTAAGGTCTGCATACATCCCACCCTCTACAACTGGGTATATTATTGTATGGCTAACAGAAATTCTGCACAAATTGCTGGATACTATTCCATGATTAAGAGAAAATTCATAGATGATAGCAGTTGTGCTAGCAAATACTGTGTATCCACAAAATAAAAAAGCATGTCTTCACTTTTCTATGAAGTAGAATTTAGAAGTGCACTTGACTTGACCGGTGTCGTTTGTCTATGAATTTTTTTGGAATATTTGAAAAGAACTTTTCAAATAAGCGTATGTTTTATAATTTGGTCCATTAATTCAACTTCAACTTTAAATAGAGAGTTTTTAAGTTTGATAACTAATGCCAGCAAGTGAAATAGTGGTTTCCAAAAAAACTTCCAACTTTTTTCCAAGTGAAATTCATGTCCAAACACAAAACTTCCAAATACCCTCGAAACTTCTACTTTATAAAATTATTCTTTTCAAACTTAAACCAAATATTGTTCAAGAATTCTGGCGTAAACGTGAGAAGACATAAGCCTAATAAGACAAATGTACTTTGTGTAATCAGTTGATGAGCAGTTCAAACTTCCTTCATGTGGCAAAGATAGACAATCAGATAACAGGTTAACAAATATTTTAGTTTGAATTAATTCACCTTCAAATGATGATAGGTCTCCGAACCCATTTGCAAAGCCTCCTCAAATGTGTTTGATCCCACTGGAAGAATCATTATCTCCTGTGGAAGTTTAATATCAAATTTCAGATATAATTAACAATTTACAACATTATGGGCTCAAAATAGAGATGCCATATCAAGATGCAAAACAATGAGATAGAACATAGTGGCAAAGTAGCTCAAAGAAGTATCTATGAAGAGAAGTGAAAGTGGAAATGTATAAGGTAATAAGTTAGCATTCATTATTCTAAGCGGACATAGATCTTATAACCTTCATCTAAAGTTACATTTGGTCATTGGAAGTGACTACTTATGATAAGCAGAGACTGGACAGTTTCTTTCAGAATCACATCTATAATTCATTAAATCAGACAACAAAAGTAATTTTTATATGTATCTTAAACTCTCTTACGTAAATGTCAGCAACTATTCTACATGTCAAAAATGGTGCAAGTGCAAAACCAAGAAAAACAAAAAGATTGTAGGTGAACTGGTGAGAGAATCAAAGAAAAGAAAACATGTCAGTATCATTAACCCAAAACCAATGTATGATTTTTCTCAACAAATTTTGATGAAAAAATAGCCTTTCACTGGCTTGTTCTTCTTGCTCTTGGCCGTAGGTACTATTTCAAAGATAATGAGTCAACACCACTATGAAGAACTTGGGAGTAATCACTGTGCAGGTCGTAATATTCTAGGCAGAATTACATTAGACTGCAGGTTTACCTGAATAGCCAAGTTGTTTCCAGCATGTTTTCCTCCACTTATGAGAGTAAAGACCGGAACAGGAAGAAGCGGGCTTGTTTGACCAGAAAGATCAGCAATGTGTTTGTGAAGAGAAACCTGAAGTTCTTCGACTGATAAGCAACCTAATCCAGTGAAGATTATCATGTTAGGAATATAACTGAGAAAAAATGCTTGCCTCTTTTTCAGCAGCTCCAGCTTTGCAAGCAGCTATGGAGACAGCTAAAATAGCATTCGCTCCAAGTTCACTCTGTCACAGTGGACAAAGGAAAAAGTCAATCAGCATGGAAGTTGTTATGTCCAGAAAATGGAACATTATCAAACTTGCAAATATTGACAAATGAGGAACTTGAGAACAGGTCAATTACAAAGTCAAACTATCATCATTGCAAGAAAATACTTTCTAGTACACATCACAAGAATGGTGCGAAAAACAGGTACACTTGGAGCCAGAGTGTAGAGCTACTTTTCTAAAGCCAGTGATAGATATCTTCTTAACCATAGTACATGCAGATACAAAAAGGACAAAACTATAACAAAGAGGACGGAAAGAAATGCATATGCTCACTAAAGGGAGCCTAATTAACTATGGTCAACAGAAAGGATACTAAAATTGTATTGTTCATATGTTCACGAATTTTGGTGAACAGTAAAAGAAGAAAAAACTCTTGTGAAAGAACTAAACAAGTGGATATGACGGAAGAGAATGTCAAAGATAGGCAAAGCTTCAGTTGCCTCTAGGCAAAACATCTCCAACTCCAGGCTCCACAAAATTTATCTTTCAACAAAGCAATTCTTGTTTAACACTTTCCTGCAACCCATCAAGTCCAGAAAATATGTATGCTAGTTGCAAGATGACAATTTTAAGACATCATAAACTGTGCAGGTAGTCTGAAGTAGCATCTATGTATTAGGAGCTTGTTTGGATTGGCTTTTGGCTTATAAGCCAAAAGTCATAAGTTAGAAATCCAAACTTATAGCTTTTGGCTTATTTTTATCATTTTAGCTTAAAATCAAGAGCTTATAAGCACTTCTTAAATTTACCCAAACACTAAAGAAGTGCTTAAAAGCACTTAAAATAAGCCAATCCAAACAGACTCTAAGTTCCATATTCATAAACTATGCAGGAAATTGAAAACATGTAGAGCCATTCACATTCAGATGATAACCTAAACAAAATAAATACCTAATTGTTTGAACATTTATACCTTATTTTCTGTTTTGTCCAAGTCTATCATGACCTGGTCAATCTGAGATTGAAGAGTTGGATCCATACCAACCAATGCTACTGAAATTTTCTCATTAATATTCTTGACAGCTCTATTCACACTATTTCCAAGATAAGTTCCTTTTTCTCCATCACGCAGTTCAATCGCCTCATACCTGATATTTTAGAATAAAAATATAACACCATTTGCTTTATCTCCAATATAAGTTGCAGTGGCTAAGTAAATGTTCATATACAAATCTGCAACAAGCACAAAAAAGACAAATCACATGGAGAGGCTGGATAATGTTTGTATTTTTCATCATCGCACTTCCAACCTCTATTTAGTAGTATCTTTTTCTTTTTTTTTTGCTTTTAATAGATAGTTCTAATTGAGAAGTAAAAATGATGTCATTGTTTCCTATCCCTTCCAGTGTATCTAAGAAATTAAACAGGCTTAGAAGGAATTTTCTATGGGAAGGAAACAAGAAGGGTGGGAGATACAATTTAGTGAAGTGGGAAGAAACTCAATTGAGCAAAAACCAGGGAGGACTAGCCATCAGAAACCTAAAACTACATAATCAGTGCCTTCTCATGAAGTGGTTATGGAGGTTTAGTGAGGAAGAGGCATCACTCTGGAAACAGGTCATCTCTCACAAGTATGGTCAAGTAAGCCAATGGGTCACCAATGAGGTCAACAGTACTTATGGTGTTGGTGTGTGGAGAGCTATCAGATCAACATGGACAAAAATGCAAGGAAATACCAGAATCAGTGTTGGAAATGGGCTCAGAACTCTCTTCTGGAAAGATCTCTGGATAGGCCAGTCCACTCTGCAGGAATCCTTCCCTGATTTAATGCTATTAAGCTACAATCCTGAAGCTACAGAATGTTGGTCTCCCCAAGGTTGGAACCTAACATTTAGAAGACACCTTAACGACTGGAATGTGGAGAGGGTGGCAAACATGCTGAATGTACTAGAGGTCTTCACTGGCACAACTTCTGATCCAGATTCTTTAAGATGGAAATTCACAGAAGATGGCATCCTCTCAGTGAACAGACTTTACAAGAAGGAAAACAACCGCTCAACACATGGGGAAGTCTCAAAACCCTGGAAGTCCTTATGGAAGATTAAGGCCCCTACTAAAATCAAATGTTTCACTTGGTTGGTGGTTAGAAGGGCTTGTCTCACTCAAGAAGTTCTCCAAAAGAAGGGAAGGATACTTGTACCTAGATGTTTTTTGTGCAATGAAATTGGGGAAACAAATAACCATTTGTTCTTGCATTGCAAATTTACTGCTCAGCTATGGCATCTATTCTTTACTCTCACTAAAATAGAGTGGACAATGCCTGAGCACACAGCTGACCTGTTGAGCTGTTGGATCAGAAGAGGTGGCAGCAAAAGCCAGAAGAAGTGGTATCATCCAGTGTGGAAAGAAAGAAATGGGAGATGCTTTGATGACAAAGTTAAGTCCATTCACGATGTAAAATGGAGCAGTCTAGTCACATTATTTTTTTGGTGTAAGGAGAACTGTATAGAGGAAATGGATGAATTTGTCGATTTCTTAGGAGCTTTGTAAATCTAGACTCTGTTTTCTCTTCTTGTAAAAGGTTTTTGAAGGTGACCAACATCCCTTAATGCTGAGGAATACAACAGTACTTTTGTCCAAAAAAAAAAAAGAAGTAAAAATGAGATATACACAGAATTAGAATCTGAATTCTGAATTAAGACTAGAAGGTACCAACTACCAAGAGCCCTGTCATTTCAGTCACATATATAAAAACTTTTTTAGCAAAGATCAAAAGGGAACAAAAAACTCTTGCATGCATCACAGAAAATTGTTGATGAAAAAAAGACAAATCAAGGGGACTTTGCTTTTAAGTTTCAACCTAAACAATTATTCATAAGAAAAAAAATGGTCTTTGCACGCATCAAAAAAATGGCATTTGAACTTGATTAAGAAAAAGGCATTTACACACATCAAACAATCATTGTCGAGAAAAGAATATTTCTCTCCCTCTGGGGACCTGATTATTACAGGATGGATGTAGAAGATTCATATAGCTGAGTCCGAGAGGGGAAGGCTGAGTGGTTGAGGGCCTTGAGAAAAAGGAGAAACCATATGGAAATCTCAGATAGGAAGATTAACTACGACCTTGCTGCAAAAATCTGCTTTCACCATGGCGAGTAGGATTAAGCTTACGAGATTTAACTAGAAATTCATTTCAAACAATATTGTTAAATAAGTCTTTTCGCAACGTGTGCTAGAGAGGTCACATTGTGGATTAGTCGAGGAGCACACAAGTTGGACCGGACGCCACCCACATACACACACACACACATTTATAGAAGGATAGATAAGAATCATATAGCCAACACCAACTGATCTGTCGGATTGAGCAATAGTTGATTGATAAAATTACTTGAGTTCAACAGAAGATCAGATTTGCGAAGAGTGTTAAGGCATGAATAATTTCATGGAACTTGAAATTCGTGACTACAAACAAAAAGAGAAAGAAAAAAACCGCTTTACAGAAAAGAAGGAAAGCAGACAATATAAGTTCTCTAAGAAGCACACATAAAATAAGATGGTCTTTGCATGCATCAAAAACGTTTTTTTTTTTGTTGTTGTTGTTTAAACGAAAACAAGGCATGTGCACACATCAAACAATTTTTTATGAAGAAAAGAGCACTTCCCTCTGTATGGTGACTTTTAGGACATAGATTACTTGAGTTACCTTGTATGATGTAACGGACCTGAATATAATAGAACGAACTTAGAAGATTCATGTCGCCGGGTCCCCAAGGGAAAGGCGCAGGGGTGGAGGCATAGGAAAGACAATATGGAGATCTCAGATAGGAATAGTAACTGCAACACTTGGTTTAGAACCAATCTGCTCCAACTTTGGTGAGTAGGATTAAACCTCCATGATATAACTAGAATTTCATTTCAATCTCAATAAGTTAAATTAATCCTTTCAGAATATGTACTAGATAGGTTTCACTATTAATTAGTCTAGCCGCAGGCAAATTGGCTCGAACGCAAATTTACTTATTTAGGATTGAGCTGTAGCTGATTAATTAAATTTACTTGAATTCAACCAAGAAACAATTTTGAAAGCAAAAGGCATACATTCCCGATGAAGCACCACTGGGAGAAGAAGCACGGAAGAGTCCTTTGTTAGTGTGCAAATCAACTTCGACGGTCGGAATCCCTCTACTGTCCAATATTTGCCGGGCTTTCACCTTAGTTATCACCGAAGGTACAGCTTTCCTCATGTGATTCGACTATCAAGCATAGAGATATAGTTATCGGAAACGCTATCTTTGAATCAAAGCACAAAAACTTCAAAAAATGAAAAGGATCTTACAATGAATAGGACGGGATCGGAAGTTTTAGCTCTAACGGCGGCATTGACAGCGTCTTCGATTCTCCGAGATAGCACGTGCTTATCCAGATATTCTTGCACCGACATTTTCTTCTTCGATTGAATTTTCAGGGAATGAAAGTGAAGATGAAATACCAATTTGGACTGAAAGATGAACTCTGCGTTTTATTTGAAGCCAATCGGAGACTGTCAACTTTGTTTAAGCTCTTTCCTTTTTCATACATTACGACGTCGTTACTGGTTACTCGGTGACGTTGATCCCGTGGTAGCATGATGATAAAAACGGGTCAGGACACATATTTACCCGGACCATTATTCAACCCGTTTTTTATCATTGCTAATATGGACGTGTTATAACTCAATCCGTTTTTATTTAACCCGTTTTAACTTTTAAGTATCAACCAACTTATTTATCATCACTCATCACTACTCGGTGTATTTTTTAAAAAAAATTGGTCATACAGGATTGCAACTCATATATAAGTAGCTAGTTATAGACCCATTCTCCATTTTTTTTCAAATCAAACACTCATATCTTCTTGTGATATAAAAATTCTACATGAATATGATAATTCAATTGCAAATGCTTTAACAATAATAATATATTAACTATAATTCTACAAGTAAGGTATGAGAAAATTAACGTGGAAATAATACAGATAAGGAAAATTAGACAATGTTTAACTACCTACTAATATTTTATCTTCATCTTCGCCCTTCGTGACTATTTATAGGATCATGTCCTTGATAAGCTGCATGTGTGTCGTGTTCACTCTAATCACATCTCTCCAATACCTTTTGAAAAAATTGTGCATTATAGCAAACTATTAATTCAAAATAAATGTTCTGGCTACATAATCATTTAATTCCAATTCGCGGCAAACACACTGTCATTCGTCTCTCTCCCCTTAATCTCGCTCGCTACTCTCAGTTCTCTCCCTCGCATTTCTCAGTTTATACAAACACAAACGTATAGATTGTGTTTGTATAAAGCGCGAGAGACTGTATATACAAATACAAATACAAATACATATCTTTCCGTCCTATACACTTAAAATTATACTAATACAAATCTTCCTCTGCCTAGATCTCTTTTGCTTCTCTCTCTCTCTCGCTTTATACAAATACAATTTATAATTTGTGTTTGTATAAAGCGAGAGAGATTTGATATAAAAATACAAATGTTTTAACTCGATTCAATTGTATACAAATTCAAATTTTATGCAGATACACAAACACAATCATTGATGCATATACATAGTAGTTACATTTATACAATTATCTAACTGATATACATATACAATTCACCTCTCTCCACTCTCTCATCTATCCCATAGTCTCGAGCACTACTCTAGCCTAACACAAAGAACATATACATATACAAATGCAATTTTAGTTTCATATACACAGACGTTCGATTTTTACAAATCGTCGCGATTTATACAAATCAGATGCTCCATAACAAACTATGTTTGCTATAAAACGCAAATAGCAAAACTATAGCTATAAAACGCTAATATGATTTTTATGTTTGCTATTCATAATATTTACTCATACATGTTTGATCTATTTCTTTTCTTCTTAGGCCCACCATAACTAACCTCTTACACTTCCTCACTCGAGCATCTGACCATCTTTTCTTCACATGTCTGGATCATTTTAATTTCACATCTCTCATGTCTATTTTGGGACCCACTATCATCTTGTCCAAAATATATATATTCCTATTTTTTCTTCCTGATAATAAAATTAGAATTGTGTGAGAGAGAAGTGACTTATCCTTTGTACCACCAATAGACAAGAGGGTTTCAACAAAAGAACTTTTATGTACAATATATTTGTGAAAATAGAAAATAGTCGAAGGAGAAATGACTAATCTAAAACTTTTAGGATCAACTTTAACAACAAAAGATGTATGGAATGTATAAAAAACACAAACTAATAAAGTATGATTTGTGATTTGTGATTTAGTAGAGAACTAATAAAACTCCAACAAACTACTAAAACATAAGTTAGTTTGTAGTCATGATTTTTAAATTAGCATTTAGATATGTGATTTGAGGTGATGGTTTTGAATTCTCCAAAAAGTATGATTCAAATTCTCGAATTGTGATTTTATTTTATTTTTTAAATGCAAAACTTGACATATAAATTGTATTTTGTAAAAAAAAGACTCGTCATTTTAAATTTTGGAAAAAAAACTTATGTTTAACCCTCCAGAGTTGTATGGCTCCAAAGAGGGAGAGGGTCCCCAAGAGTTTATAGATGAGGTCTCTAAGATGCTGGACTTGGTAGGATTTACTCCGGTAGAGAAGGCGGAGTTGGCTTCTTTTCAACTCAAAGGGGTTGCTCAAGTTTGGTTTAATCAATGGAAATAGGCTAGACGGGTAGGAAGAGGTCCCATAGAGTGGGAAGTGTTCAAGAGTGCTTTTCTAGATAGGTTCTTCCCTTTAGAGATGACAGAAGCTTTGGTGCTTGAGTTCATTAACCTTAGGCAAGGTGATATGACTGTCAAGGAATATGCATTGAGGTTCACCCAATTGTCTAAGTATGTTCCAATTCTAGTGTCTGATCCTAGGTTGGGAATGAGTAAGTTTGTATCAGGTTTGTCCGATCGAGTGGAAAAAAAATGTCGTATGGCCATGCTTGATCATGATATGGATATTTTTCGCCTTGCGATTTATGACCTCCAAATTGAGGAAGAGAAACTTGAAGAAAGGTTGAGGGAGAGAAACAGGTTGAGGATTGAGGATGACAATTCTTCACTTGGAAGGTTCTTCGGACAAGGTCCTTCTAGGCTTCCCCTAAGATTTAGTGAAGAGAGGGTTTCTAACCCTAAGCCTCAGAGAAGGAGAGATAGTAAATCTCTGTTGCCAAAACCTGCTTGTGCTAGGTGTGGAAAGAGACACGAGGGTATATGTTTGGCTGGTACGAAGGGTTGTTATGGTTGTGGTGAGAGTGGCCACAAGGGAGAAATGCCAAGCAAGTTTCTCATAGTGGTTCAAGTGCTAGTGCTCTAAAGCAAACTAGGTCCTTTGCTCTCCAAGCTAGAGGTGAACAAGAGTGTCCTTCAAATGTTGCTCCCGATATGTGTTTTATGCTTATTTAGATTATGGTGTTGCTTGTCTTTCATGACTTGATGGGCTTTGATGTTGTCTTGTGAGTAAATGGGTTTCATTATGGTTATGTGTGTTTGTTGGTAGGACCCAACTTAGTCATGATGAGTTTTAGGGTGTGTTAGAGGATTTGATGAATAGGGTGTTTAAGTGATGCCTAGAGATATTGAGTGAGTAGACTCATCTAGTAGAGGGTAGAATTGTAATTCACCATGGTTTAGAATCATCTTGTGTGATAAAGGTGAAATTTTAGTGATAACTTGGGCCGACCTTAGAGTTGAAAGAAATGGTGCTTAGAAAAGTCTGTATAAACTTACTCCCGAGGGGGAGCTCATGTGCTTAGATGGAAAAATGGTTAGGTGTTCTTGATGTTCATGATTTGGATTGGCTTGAAATTCTCACCTTGAGAGGTGTAATGAGTTTGAAGAGTTTAGCCCCGCTGTGGTAGGCTCATATGAGATCTTGAGTGGTGTTGATAAGGTTTCTTGTGAGCAAGAGTGCTTAAATGAGAACCTCTCTAATTTAGAAGTACATGTAGAAGTCTTAGACCGGCAAGTTAAGAAATAGAAGGATGTGGAAGTTGCTTTCATGAAAGTGTGAAGGAGTGGTCTTTGTGTGAGGGTTGTAGGTGAGGGTGCTACTTGGGAGGTCAAGGGCCAATGAGATGTCCCAATATCCTTATTTTTCCTTCTATTCCTCCTTTAGCTTGAGATGATACGTTTCCCTTGACTTGCTTCATGATTGCGGAGTCTTGGATGTTGTAGGTTATCCGTATTATATTAAAGAATAACTAGTTAATTTTATTGTTGATTAGTAGATATTTATAAAATTATGTGTATTTGAAAATATATAATCGCAAACATTTATTTATAAAAGGAACATAAAAGATATGTGATTTATCAGGGCGATATTCTTAAATATTTTGATATCTTGTTTATAAACTATGTTTTACTGATTTGATAAGATTGTATAAAAATTGAGAATTTTTTGACAATTTGTGAAATTTTCAAGTTTATGAAAATAATAGTAATACAACTTATGAAATCTAAACTGTATATCCAAATAAAACTTTAAAGTTTTATCAATCAGATTTCATATTACAATTTTAAATCATGATTTTATTATTGCATATCGAAATAAACCCTTATTCTTATCCCAAAGCATGATGTTGAACGAAACAAAAGGGAACAAGAAGCAAATAAGATTTTAGAGAAGTCGAATTGGTCTAATATTTGGTCTATCCGCTATTTACATAAAAATAGTAATTTAACACTTATTATATTTTAATTAGTCTATAGTAAGTGAATATGCTTACAAGACAAATTTGGACAAGATTACGTAATGTGTTTGTCTATTAATAAGTTAAATTTGTAGTATGATACTCGTATAAAACTGTTTTTTAATTTAATTTTAATTGATATATATGTCCTCCAATATTTTGATGTGTATAAATAAATAATTAATTTTATATAAAATTGAACAAGTAAAAATACGTTTTTAAATTAACGTCTTACAATCAATTTAAGTGTATCTTACGTGAATTGCCACGTAAGATACGTGTGTGTATTTATTCTACTTTACACAAATTTAAGTACCTATATATGTCTATTCAAAATTAAAGATTATAAATATTAAATATTATTTTTATATATTAGGTCTATATTTGAGTGGCTAAATAACAAATTGTGCCAATATGGTCAACAAAATTTAGGAAAATGACATAAAAAGGTTAAGACAGCCAAACCTATGTTACGCTCTTGAAGCGCCAAAATTCGAAATTCAAAATTTAAATCTCGATTCAAGAGCCATATTTTTTCTTTAAAAATATACCGGAGGCACTAATTATTTTAACTTTTTTAGCCCTACATTTCTTCAATAAAGTCTCATTTTCACCTTACAAATCTCAGAACTTTCATATCTCTTCACTCTTTCTAACCTCCCTCCTCAAAAAAACCCTCTCTGTTTCTCATTTTTCTGCTGTGAAAATGCGTGAGATTCTTCACATTCAAGGTGGCCAATGCGGTAACCAAATCGGATCCAAGTTCTGGGAAGTTGTGTGCGCGGAGCATGGGATTGATGCCACCGGAAGGTACCAGGGAGACACAGATCTACAACTTGAGAGGGTGAATGTGTATTACAATGAAGCTAGTGGTGGACGGTTTGTTCCTAGGGCTGTGCTTATGGATCTGGAACCAGGGACCATGGACAGTATTAGATCTGGGACTTATGGCCAGATCTTTCGTCCTGATAACTTTGTTTTTGGCCAATCTGGTGCTGGTAACAACTGGGCTAAGGGTCATTACACTGAGGGTGCTGAGCTGATTGATTCTGTTCTCGATGTTGTGCGTAAAGAAGCTGAAAACTGTGACTGCCTACAAGGTGTTTGTTATATTGATTTTATGCTTCTTGATTTGTTTAGATTGTATTATTTTCTTTGCATTTCTCGCTTCTATCTGTTTTATAGATTTAAGATCTGCTGCTGAGGTTTTATTACTTGTTGTTAACATGTGTACACAGTCATGTATGAGTCTAACTATCTAATCTGAAGTGTTTAAACAATATGCAGCTTAGTTAAGAAATTTTAGAAATTATTTTGCAAACCCTCCCTTAATTAACTAACTAGAGATGATGTCTGTAACGCTTTGGGGCATGATAAGTCAGATCTTTTAGTTTGTTGAGGTAAGGAGGTCAAGAATGACTCAAATATCAATAGGGGAAGGCGGTTTGTGAGAGAAATATCAGAGTGGTAAAGCTGACAGCTTAATGTACTTAGAATTTTGTGAGAAAAGTACCTTAGAAACAGCAGTATAATTCAAGAAGAAGTTCATTAGAATTAGCAAAAAAAATAATGGAGGAAAAAAGATTTGAGTGAGAGAAGATTGGTATCAGACAACAAAGCAGCTAAGCATGGTTTGGTATTATATGTAAGAACCTAGAATCCAATTTATTTAGGCTATAACTGGAGTTGGTAAAGATACTTATTTTAATCATTTTGAAGACTTGTGAGTAATCTTATGTTCTTTGGTGCTTACATGTGGTATCATATGCAGGGTTTCAGGTGTGCCACTCTCTGGGAGGAGGGACTGGGTCCGGAATGGGAACCCTTTTGATTTCAAAGATCAGAGAGGAGTACCCAGATAGAATGATGCTTACTTTCTCTGTTTTCCCATCTCCAAAGGTTTCAGACACTGTTGTTGAGCCTTACAATGCCACACTGTCTGTTCATCAGCTTGTGGAGAATGCAGATGAGTGTATGGTTCTTGACAATGAGGCTTTGTATGACATTTGTTTCCGTACCCTCAAGCTGACAACTCCAAGCTGTAAGTAGCCTCAATTTAATCTGAATTACACTGGCATATACTTACATAGTCATTGATTTCCTTGAGATAGCTTTTAGCATCATGATAGAAGATATCTGGATCTTCACTAGTAAATGTGCATGTTTTCACACATTTGACCTAATATTCTCTAAGTGATAATGGTCTTTATGATGGTGCAGTCAATCCTCCTCCCCCCTCCCCATTTTAATCTGTTTTGAATTAATTTCCCCTTCTGTTCTCTTGATTAAAATTGCATTTTGAACCCAAATAGATTGTATTTCTCTCTATATAACATTAATTGTGTGTAGTTTATTAATATAGGCTCTCTTGGCAAAAAGCTGCATTTTGAATGTAGACTTCTGTGGTATTTTTCACTTGTCTAAATATCAATATTATGTTTAGTCAACTAATACAGCTCTAGAGGTCCTTTATAATTGGTATACTGGCCATTTGTGAGAAGCAAACTAAGTCAACATTACTTATCACTTCTTCGCTTGTCCCTTTAATCTGCATAAAACGTACTTTCCTGACAGTGTTGTTTGGTTAGCTATATATCCCTATATGCTTTATGATGTTATGTATACTTTATAATCTGAAGTTGCATTTTCTGATTCTGTTCCTTCATCTTCTAACAGTTGGTGACCTGAATCACCTGATATCTGCAACCATGTCTGGAGTAACTTGCTGCCTCAGATTTCCTGGCCAGCTTAACTCTGATCTCAGAAAGCTTGCTGTAAACCTCATTCCTTTTCCCCGTCTTCACTTTTTCATGGTTGGGTTTGCACCACTTACCTCACGAGGTTCCCAACAATACCGGGCTTTGACTGTCCCTGAGTTAACTCAGCAAATGTGGGATGCAAAGAACATGATGTGTGCTGCTGATCCTCGACATGGCCGTTATTTGACAGCATCAGCTATGTTCCGTGGAAAGATGAGCACCAAGGAAGTTGATGAACAGATGCTTAATGTGCAGAACAAAAACTCTTCTTACTTCATTGAGTGGATCCCCAACAATGTTAAGTCAACAGTCTGTGATATTCCTCCAACTGGTCTAAAGATGGCATCAACTTTCATTGGAAACTCAACCTCAATTCAAGAAATGTTCCGTCGTGTAAGTGAACAATTCACGGCCATGTTTAGGAGGAAGGCTTTCTTGCACTGGTACACTGGTGAGGGAATGGACGAGATGGAGTTCACTGAAGCTGAGAGCAACATGAATGATTTGGTCTCTGAATATCAGCAGTATCAAGATGCAGTGGCAGATGAGGAAGAGTATGAGGATCAGGAGGAAGAAGATCCATATCATGACTGATGTGATCATGCTGTGTAATTTTACTTGAATTGATATTTGTAGTAGTTTCTTTCCAGTTGTGGTTGTAACCTCAACTACTATCTATCCGAACCCATCCAAGAACATGAACATTTATTTGTAGTTGTCGTTAACTGCAAACACAGTTCCTTCAAATATTAGCTTTGTTTTTGATTACCTACCTTGAAATATTAGTACTTGCAGATTGAAGGTTATCTTTACCCACTTCCAGTTATGAATTTGAGATCGATTTGGGTAAACTGTTAGGGGCCGTTTGGTGTGATGGATAAGGGAGTTAATCCTAGGATAAATTTTAAGTATTCTTTATTTCATTGTTTGGTTGCAAAATTTGGGATAACTTATCCGAGGATTATGAATTAGTACCGGGATAAGTTATCCCTCACATTGGGTGGTATAGTAATTCCGGGATAACTTATCCCGGGTTAAAATAGGTAAATGACAAATATATCCCTTTAAATCCTTTTTATACATCATTTTTCACATCTATGTATATTTACATTATTTTTAATACCATGTATTATAATATTTACTGCTCCTTATTTTTATGATAATTATACATATTTTTCTATTAAAAAATTACACTATATAAAATACCTCAGTGTTTTCTTCTTCGGTGAGGGCTGATGAATATGAAGGAGGGTTATTATCATCTCCTTTCTTGGATTTCATAAAATCCATGAATTCCTTGTACATTGGGTGGTCTGTATCAATACCACTGCTACTAGCAATATTGCTAGAGATAAGCTGCTTGCTTCCATGTTGAGCGAGGATATGACCTCCTCTTCCTGCATGTGTTCTTCCTCTTCCTCTTCTGGAGGGAGGGGGCCATGATGGTATCAGAGCCATGGATTATAGTAGTTATAGGTGTTATATCTCTACACTATTCACTTTAATGAATATCATTAAAAGGAAATATACTGTTAAAAACAGTAGAAAGGAAGAGTATGATATACCCCAACACCTAGATCTACTTAATAAGTGGACTATTCCGAAGATTGCGCCCAAGATTATTTATCAGATGGGTACTTTTGAGAAATTAGGTCTTAAACAAGTAGTTAAAACTACTGAAGAAACTATCACCATTGATAGTGAGAACCAGACCTTCAGATTATTATCTGAAAATGATTTATCCCCTTATCGTCATGCTTATAGGTTCATGCATATTGGATTAGTCCAAGTTGCTTTTAAACCCCTTACTTTACGTGGTTTACCCGAAAGCTTTATAGCAGCCCTTCGAGATGGTAGAAATTATAATTGGAAAAAATCTTTGATAGGAACCATTCAAACTAGTCT
>JAJOOO010036285.1:0-14990 GCA_029582685.1 Solanum piurae
CAGATCAATTATGGAGAATATTCAGCAGCCTTAGAAAGATCAATTGGGTGAAACCAAGAAACATAGTACAACTCCTAAATTGTTGGATCAATATTGGCAATACTACAATTAAGGAGGAGAGATGGAGGATTGTCCCAGCTTGTATATGGTGGACAGTGTGGAAAGAAAGGAATCAAAGATGTTTTGAGGGCAAGAAGAACAATGTGCAGAATTTCAAGATGAATTGTATAGCTCTTTATTATTTTTGGTGTAAACAGAAAGTCTTAGTACAGGCAGAAGAACTTTTTGATGTTTTAGACTATTTGTGACAAAAAGCACAGATGGAGTCAGTCTAGTTTGTAATACTTTTGGAAGGGGGGTTACTTTGATGTAGTATACATGTGGATAAATAGAAGAAAAAGTTACCATTATCAAAAAAAAAAAAATATTAGTTCAAAATTGGGTGTCAACAATCATCCACACGTAGTATCAATGCATTAACATGAAATCAAGCACAAGTCAAGTTTGAACTTATTCAAAATTGAACTTCTTGGTATTTGACATCCCATTTCCTTTGAAAGTGGAAAAAAGAAAAAATGGAGTTCTTGGTATTTGCATCCCATTCCTTGGGTGCCAAGGGCATGACTTAGTGTCAACGAAGTGGTTGAGAACCATGAGGTCTCAAGTTTAATTCCTAGTGGAGGCAAAAAAAAAACACTAGGTGGTTTCTTCACATCAGTCCAACCCTTGGTGGATAGAGTTACCAGCTACTTGTGTTGGTGGGAGGTAGTAGGTACCTCGTGACCAAATTGGTCTGGACACTACGGTTATCAAAAAAAGAAATTGCCTTTGTGGATTTTGTATTCTTATTCTCATGGACCGACATGAGGAAACTTTGTCCTGAGTTTTCTTTGTAAATTGAACTTGCGTTGTTTATTTTGATGCCCTAAAATTTCTCCCTTTTCCTTCTCTCCTGTTAAGAATGTCAATATTATGAAATACTAAATATTGCAAGAATAGGTACCTTGTAATATGGGAAAGATTTGTAGTACATGTAATTGTGCAATTAGGAACAGGAAATAGTTTCTTTTCCTTTTCTGTATTATTTGTAAATGCTTATTTAAATCTCAACATGCTTGAGGAATCAAGAAATTCATTCTCCTTTCCTTTACATGATGTCGGAGTGGAGGGTTCGGGTCCCCGAACTGTTAAAAAGTTATTCCCTATTTTGTTCCTAAAAAGAAAGAGAGTGAGGAAGAAAGGAAGTTGCAAATCTGGTTCATTGACAGGAGAGTACCTGACAAGTTTCAAGTCTCACGTCCCTCTTAGAAAGGCTTCCCAGTCTCCAGCACTCCCAACCCCAAAACCCTGGCACTGGAAGCCATGAGTTTGTGTCTTACGTTCCATCCATCATCTTCGGCAGAGTTTCATCCACAGGCTCATGGGCCTTTTTCCCGCAACCTTCCTACCGCGATCACTCTATCAAGGTCAACCAAGTCCCCTGCTTCATCTTCTCTTTCACTTTCTATCGGGTTCAATTTTCTTTCCCAAACCAATTTACTGTTGTTGACCCGACCTTGAGTTTTTTCTCCCATATGATGAATTGCTTCTTTCCTTTCTATTTTTTTTATCCTTGCTGTTCAGATCTTCCTTCTAGTTTGTCATATTCACAATTTCCTAATATTGACACGTTTAATGTCTCCAACTCTCGCATAATACGTGATTGGAATGGTTTAAGTCCAGCTCTTCTCAAATTTAGGCCAGAAGTAGTAAAAATGATGAATATCTATGTTGGAAGTAGTCGCACATCTAAAGACAACCAGCTATTAAGGCCATTAAAGTGATGAAGGCCAATGAGGAACTCTTAGCTATATATTTTTAAATGGAAAGTTTCAATGCCTGGTGAAATGTTACAAATTAGTTTGAAAGAAAATGTCTATCCAAATAATGGATGAAGCCTGTAGAAAATGGTACTATGTGAGTACTACATAGTCTTCGAACTTTCTCTAGTTTGGTTTTGGTGTCAGGATTCTGTTGGGTTAAGACCAGTGCATTCTTTTGGTATGTTTTATTTGGAAACTTGTTCCTGAGATCATGCAAGATCATCTTGTCTTTAACGTCTTAGTTATTTTATAAAGTGGGACTATGGGAGTACGACATTTATGCTTTTCTTCTTCTGATACCTTAACTATTTCCCTCAATATTTTTCCTGGTTCAGCTGCATGAAAAAATTTGAATGACTATGTTGTTTCATTTGATTGCTTATATGCAGGAAGATGTCAAGGATTGGACAATAGATGTTATAACTGACGCACTTACGCGAGCTGAAGAATGTGCTAAACGAGGATCGAACTAAGCTTTTAAGTCGATAATAGTGGTAAGCTAGTTTAACAACAATTGCTTCTTATGTACCAGAAAGGCTCTTCAACCTCAGTTGCCCATTACAACATACAATCCTTCTACTATCAGAAGTGGAGAAATGCTGCCTTTACAATGAATTAAAGTGCGTGTATATACATATATATACTTTAATTCACAAAGATAATATTTTCATTGAAATTAGAGGCTGTATGGACTGAATTTTTCAATAAAAAAAGAGAATATTTATGGTAAACTTTCTTCTTTAAAATATGTGCTTGATACTCTTGTTTTATCGTTATCTCGATTTGTGCTTCAGCACGTGAGTCTTTAATTTATACTAAAAAGTGAGTGTTAAAGAATAGGGAAAATGGTCTGAAAAATACTTCAACTTTGGTCGAAATTGTTGTTACGATACCAAACTTTATGAAGGATCTTTTACCCCTACACTATTTAATAGTGTATTTTAAAGGTATATATGTGCCCACGTGGACACATTATTATTTATAATGATGCAATATTTATGATGTCCACGGGACACATATATACCTTTAAAATACACTATTAAATAGTGGAGATGAGTAAAAGGTCCTTTCCAAAGTTCGGTATCGTAACAACAATTTCGGTCAAAGTTCAGAATATATTTCAGACTTTTTTCCCTAAAGAATACGATCAATAGTTTGAAAAATGAGTAAGTCTTGAAAACTAAAGTCTTTCATTTTTTTTGAGTGTTTGTCTTCACCTAATTAATTGAGTAATAATTTAGGCATTTTAGACTTCTAAATTAAGATAAACTAAAAATTAATGAGAAATTCTTTCTTTTAAAAAGAAAACAAAATCAGTGTTTTTGGCCAAAAGAGATGTCACCTAGCTTGTATATTGAGATAGTTCAATAGATTCAAAAATTATATTATAAGAAAAATATACTTCGCAGAAGTAGATGATAAACTTTTTATTTATTAAAATGACTTTAATATCCTTAAAGTATTTTTACACACACAGAAAAAAGGATAAATAAGTAGTAAAAAAGTAGAAATAATTAAAGATTACTATGTCATTAGAAAAGTATTTCAAAGATTATAAAAATATTTGGGACATAATTATAAAAAGTTTGGTTAAATTGAAAATATATTTATAAGTTGTAATTCATAAATTGGGGTCAATTAATGAATTTTGACTTATAAACATTTAATTAGTCAAAAAAAAAAAACTTTAATGAGCTTATAAGCTTAGTCAACCATTTTTTTATTGCGCGACCAATCAAATATTGCATTGATGCAACCAACCAAACACTAAAATTATTTATGCTAATTATTATGTTAGAATAATTATGCCAATACAATCCATCAATTGACCCCATCATGTAGTGCCACATTGTAATAGAGTGCAATTATATAATTTTAAATTATTTGTCTGATCAGATAATTGATTGGTCAATGCAAAGATTGAGCCTAATAAAGGAAGAACAATTACATCATGTAATATTGGTAAATAGCCATTTTTTATACTTGCTATTAAATATTAATTACTATTTTTAAACTTGTTAGTAGTAACATTTAGCCACTCTTTTGACATAAAAGTTTTTTTTTAACAAAATTATCCTCAATCAACCAATGCTAATTTTTGAAGTTTTGACATGTGGAACTCTAGCACACTATGCTAAAGTCAAAATTTCTAAATTGTAACTCTGATGAACTTTATCATTTTGTGTTCCACTTCGATAAGTTTCATTTCTCCAACGACCCTATAATTTATATATTTTTATATATTTTTGTATATGTTTCATTGGATAGGTTTGTTTTATATAAGTAGAAACAATAGTGGACTTCCTTCGTGAACTATTATAAAAAAAATGGCTATAAGTGTTTGCAAAATATCATTCTTAGTCACTCTAAAAAAAATTCATATAAAATTTAAATTCTAAAAAGAAAATAAAATAAAAGATAAAAAGATTTTTTTTAGTATCTGAATATAAAAATGTTGTGACCAATTATATATCATATGATGTGACATTAATTTTTCTAATGTGGATATGATGTGAGGAACACACAATATTAGAAATGCTTAAAATTCTTATTTTAAATGAATTCAAGTATCGAATTGAAACTTCGTAGAGTAAAAGGGTCCAGTTGATCAATCATTAAAGATATATGAGATAAACTAATGAGATCAAATATTAATAAACTCTCTAGAAGAGTTATCTATCGAAATAACAATTAGAAACAAATATAAAAAAGCCTCCCTATCATTACCGCAGTATTAATAAATATGAGTAGTATTCGATATTTCTAATATATATACATATACTTTTTTACACATCAAAGTTTATCCAAAGAAAGGTCTTTTTTAAATAATTAACTTTCATATTATCAACAATGATTGTAGTGCAGTTGTAAATACTGCTTCTTCCTTAACCAAGAAGTCTCGAAATTGAGTTTTCTTAAGTACGGAGTCACCTTTGCTAGAAAGTGTTTTACCTTCCAATGTGAAACTCTCCGGCGCGAGTTCGACTCTAATGTAGATACCCGACACTAGGTGGGACATCAAAAAAAACTTTTATATTAAAAAAATAATGTTTAAACTTACCAATTATAGTATCTAATTAGTAGGTTATGTAAATTAGTTGGAGTTTTTGGTCAAAATCATTCTTAAACTATACACCAAACTTAAACTACATCCTTAAAATATCATTCTTAGCAGAAAACATCTTTCAACTATTTAAAAATGAACACTGTTCATCCTTCTACTTGAATTTATCAGAAAACTAACAGATCCCACAAAAATGAAGTCATCCCTTCGTAATTATTATTCTTAGATACACCAAAAATACTATCGTGAACGTTTTCGGTAATTGAGTTAAGCATTATGCAAAATCTTATAATTTGACAGTTTTTTTCTATTTATTTTTCATGTAATTTGATATTTAAAATATTATTAGTTGAAATATGTTTCTTCTCAACTGAATATTCTAGAAGAGGCGTTTGTTGGAGAATTTCGCTTCTAATAATGTAGAATGAAACTCAACTGCGAGACATAATCAATATTTTGATCACTTCAATATCATATTGGCCCAACAATTTATTGATCTAAATATAGTTTGGCTTTGAAAAGGTAAATGTAATTAAACTCCAACTTCTTTCCGTTACTAAATAAGAAAAAGAGTAAATCCTGTATCCCCACACCTGCCAAACATTTTTTATTTCAGTAAGCAATAGTATCTAAGAATTATAATATTTTTTTGAGGAACTTCTTATAGCAGATGATGAAATTATGTAGAAAAACTTTTGTTGATAGTCACGTAAATTGCTCATATTTTTGTAGATATCCTTAGTTTTTTGACGATATCTAACAGAAGGATGAAAATTATTAACTTTCAAATAGTTAAAAGATATTGTTTACTAAAAAAATATTTGAAGGATGTAATTTAAGTTTGGGACATAATTTAAGTATGTTGTTGGCCAAAAACACAAATTAGTTGGGTTTCCAAATACACCCATTTTACTGGTAAGCAGATGAGAGATTCGGAGTAGTTGAGTACCATACTCTCTCCTTATGTAGCTAAGTTTACTCACACTTCCAGCCTCTACACAACCGTTGAGCAAATATCCCTTTCCACTCTTCTTTAGCTCTCCTCTCTCTCTCTCTGTTCCCTGTTTCTTTTTCTGCTGATGGAAGAACTCTACTGTCATCTCAGTTAACGACCAAGACTTCATTTTTATTAACTTTCTGTATTCGGGTTGCAAGCTATTCTGGATCTGTTCTTGACCCTTTTTGTTTAAGCCGATTTTAGTGGCTAATAGGTATATATTCGAGGTAAACAAATCTGGGTCGACGTGTTCTTGAAGTTTCATATCATGGTTTGACTGCTTTTATTTTTGCTCCAGTAGGTCATTTGGTGAGTACCCATATATCAGTTTCTTGGTATTTCCCACTGTCTTTTGGATTTTATTAGAGTTGTTGAATTTGATGGTGATTTCTGTTCTAACCTTTTGGATCTAATTTCTCTTTTGTTAGTTTGGATTTGCATGTTTGGGTTGATGTTCAATGAGATCTCCTTTGTGACTGTGAAGTGATTCGTTTAACTCAAATTTTTCTAAAAGAGTGTAAAGGGTGTCTTGCTTTCTTGATTTTGCTTCTGATGGGGATGTAGGGTACTGTTACTTGTTAATTAGCAGTATATGTCTTTCAGTGAGTCTTCAGTTTACAAATGGAGGATATGTTTACCAGATGTAGAAATTGAGGCTTCTGTGGCTTTGTTTGCAACAGTTTAGATTTTGATTCAGGACTCGTGAATTAGTAGGACTGACGACCTTCGTTCCCTTGCTCTCTCTCCAGATCTTTGCAGGATGATAAAGAATCCTTTTTTGAATTGTTTTTATATCTTTTTGTGCTTAGGAATGGGGATTTGATATTCTCATGTTCGTGGTTGTATGAACAAGATTGATGTTAAAGGTTGCGCTTTTGGGTTTTGAATTGGGTACTATTATATTTGACTTTGTTATCTTACAGTCTTACAATTGCAGATTCCAGTAGAATATTGAAAATCAACACAACATGTGAGTGTTCCCATTTGGGACTTCCTTTTGGACATGAATTTGTACCTCTTATCCCCAATCAACCTGTCTGTAAGCGGTTTTGGCTTGTTACTACAAAAATGCTTGAAAGAGAAGTTGCTGCAACCGTGCAAGCAAATTCATGCATTAATGTTAACATCACACACTGACATGAATGCTTTGTCGTTGAATTCAAAGCTCATTGGTGCATATGCAAGTTGTGGGGATCTAGGTTCTGCTGAGCTTGTGTTCCAAAGAACAACAAACCTGAATATTTTTGCGTTCAATTGGATGATTTCAGCTTTAGCATTCCATGACTACCCTGAAAAATCCATTGGATACTTCTCTCTTCTTCAACAATCAAGAACTATTCCAAACAAGTACACATTTGCTGTTGTGTTAAAAGCGTGTGTTGGTCTAATGGATCTGAACAAAGGAAAGGAAGTGCAAAGTATGATATATAGAAAGGGATTTGAGTCAGAGCTATCGGTTGCCAATGCCTTGATTGATATGTATGGTAAATGTGGCAATACGGAATATGCTCGTTTAGTTTTTAATGTAATGGTCGAGAGAGATATTGTATCCTGGACATCAATGATATATTCATATGCTAACATGGGGAAAATTGAAGAATCCTTTATTTTGTTTGAAAAAATGAGGTTAGAAGGCATAAAGCCTAATGATTTTACATGGAACGTAATGATCGCTGGATATGCTAGGAGAGGAGACTGTGACACAGCTATTATGTTACTCTCTAAAATGAGTGAAGAGGGTTTGACTCCAGATTTGGTTACCTGGAATGCAATGGTTTCAGGTTATGTTCAGAGCCACAGATCAACTGAAGCTCTAGCATTATTGCAGGAGATGTTGGATGCTGGAGTGAAGCCTAATGAAGTCACTCTCACTGGGCTTCTTCCAATCTGTGGGTTGATTGACTCTGCATGTACAGGGAAAGAAATTCATGGCTTAGCATATAGATTAGAGCTTTTTGCTAATGTCTTTGTTGCTAGTGCTCTCATTGACATGTACAGTAGATGTGGGAGTGTAGAAGACGCTTGGAATGTTTTCAATTCTGTTCCTTTCAAGAATGTTGCATCATGGAATGCTATGATAGGTTGTTATGGGAAGCATGGCAGAGTTGAACATGCAATCAAACTTTTTGAGAAGATGCAGTATGAAGGAGTGCTGCCAAATAAAGTAACCTTAACTTCTCTTCTTTCTGCATGTAGTCATGGTGGTTTAGTTGAGAAGGGTTTGAAGATCTTTTGGTCCATGGAGGAGTCTTATGGCATTAGAGCAAGGAAAGAGCATTATGCTTGTGTTATTGATCTTCTGTGTCGTGTCGGGAGGCTGGAGGAGGCTTACGATATAGTCAAAGATATGCCAATAGAAGTTACAGATTCAATTATTGGTGCTTTCTTCAGTGGCTGTAAGGTCTATACAAGGAGAGATCTTGCTGAAAAGATGACTAAGGATATATTGCAGATGGATCTGAAGAAGCCTGAAGGTCTTGTAGCCCTTTCAAACATTTATGCTGCTGAGGGAGAGTGGGAGAATGTTGAGAATGTGAGGAACATGATGAAGGACAAGGGATTCAATAAGATGCCTGGTTCCAGTTGGTTGTAGAGGATAGGAATAGCATGATACACAGAAATAGATCTAGGAATGTGAATCAACATTTGCTTTTAAACTATTAGATAATGGTAAGAACGTATAAGATATACTTGCCTTGCTTTTTGCAATAGCGTTGAAAATGATTAGTCAAGGTCTCACTTCCTTTTCAAAAGAACCTATGTTTTGGGAATGAGAAATGTCGTTTACATGATATAAATATACTTCCACACTTAGCTAAATGATCTGAGTTCTCTGCTTTGGGCCTTGACCCTTCACAAGTTGGAAATGTTGCTTATCTTGATGGTAGCTTCAGTTGCATTGAGTGCAATTCTGTGAATTCTTCATCCATGCCCAAATAAAATAGAGAACCTTTGTTTTTAAAAAACAAGTGGATTGGTGCAGTCTTACTTGAATTTCTTCCTTATTTTGTGCTCCTTGGCTCCTATTGGCTGAAAAAAGAAGAAATTCTTTCAAAAGTATACTCTTTCACTTTGAAGTGGCCTTTTAGTTTGGTCACCTTAAGTTATGACATTACGCTATGAAGTCCAATTTTCGGGATTGAGGTTTAGTTTGACCGATTGACTCTGTGAAGTCCACAACTCAATAAGTTAGTATTTTACTGGTTGTTAGGTTTGGTTGTATTCTTTGTTTCATTTTTCTGTCTTTCTCTTCTTGGATGCAATCTTGTCCTCAGAACTAGCTGTACATTGTATTGTAGAAGTTGTGGAATAAGCTATATTGCTGAAGTGTGCGATGATCTCATCTATAAGCTAAAAGCTAACTTGTTAGAGAAGGCATACTTTTAATTATTTAATTACATATCATATCTCAATACGCCCCCTTACGTGTGATTCTTTTTCTTGGGCTAAATACTGAAAATTCCTTACACTATGTTGAAATGTGCGACTATCTCACTGTTAGACTGAGCACATTTTTAATTATTTGATCATATTATATCTCAATAAATGCACTGAGCAGTTTATTTCAGTTTGCGTTACTAATTTCGGTTGGAGCCACAAACTGATTAGGACTCTTAAAAACTAATTGTGTTCTAAATACTTCTGTTGCAAAGTCCAATTCTACTGTCTAACCTTTTATTGTTTTCTCTCAACCTTGTCCTAGTATCTGTTTTGGGAGCTGGATTATTCATATGTTTCTCACCCTTGATCAGCGAGTCTTGTTACCCCAAGAGGTGTGACTTTTTTACACTGATAAAAAGGAATAATGTTAAACAACTTTCTTATCTTCTTTTTCCAAGATAATGCTATGCTGGAATGGATACAAGGATTGTTATAATAGTAGTTTTGGTTGAACTATGTTATTTCCTAGAAAGGATGTGGGAGGCTGAAGAGAGTTTGATTGGATTACTTTCTCTAGGTGATGTATTAATACTTACAAACAGCTACATTAAAATACTTGCATCCAGTTGCTTAGTACAATTTAAATGAAAGTAAAACTATTGTACCTCCTCTCTGTAATGAAAAATCTGAATTGAAGGACTTGGATTCCTCTTTCACTTCCTTAAAAATGAGGGTTACAATCTGTACATTCCCCTTTTACTTCCACTAATGCACCCATTCCTCCTTTCAGCCCCATCAAACATTCCTCCACTTGCCTTGTGAACCTGTCCGTGTGTAGATTAAATATGTTTAACATGGAATCTAAAGTAGAACTAAGTTGATTTCTACACAATGTTATGACCTGTAATATTGGTTATCATAGTTTCTTAAATTTGTGCTAAGGGCCTCGCATATTTGCATTTGCCTACTTTTAAAGCCTTGTGATGATATGATTCTACTGTTGTTTTTATATCACCTACTTGAGAGTAACTATAGTTGATCTTTTACGTAGGGAATTCAGCTATTTTTTCTGAGTAATACTGGTGGAGGCTGCAGGATAGCTGAAATATACTGACTGAAGCTAGACATAGTTGATAGTGCTAAAGAAAAAATACACTACTTTTCACAGCCTGTGCGTGCAAAAGGGTTCTGCTGAAATTACATATCTGCATGCATCTTTATATGGATTAGGTTTTGACATATCAAATCCTGTTTTTCTTTGTTCCAAATATGGGTTTTGGTAGGTGTGAGTTAGTAAAAAAGAGTGGACAGTGTGTTTCTATACTAAAAAGAGTATGAACAGGAGGTAATTCTAACTTACCAATCATATAGCAACTTCAAACTTTAGCTCATATCAATCAGAGTTACCTGGTAATGGAGGTCTTGACTTCCTTGCATTGTCACATAATTTATGTTCTCTGGGTAGTACATCTCGTTACCTACACAATTAATGTACGTTTTCTAACTATGAAAAGAAAAACCATGTGAATCTTTTCTTTGTATCACAGTGGTACCTTTGTCTTCTTTTTGGACTGCCAGTTCTCACCTCCCATTCCCATGCTTGTAATCCCCTGCAAATACTTAAAAGGAAAAAAGAGAGATTGTATGATTGTTGATGTGCCCATGATTATTGAGTGTTGTGTGCACTTTTCTATAGATGACCTGAACATCGGTCTGCGTAATTGTCTTTTTGAAACTTTCCATTGGAAAACATAGTTGATTCATGTCTCCTGATGTTTTATTTAGCAGGTGTTTCTGCTGCTATTTTGCTAAACTCTGGGGTTTTCAAGGCAATGGGTCGAGGTAGAGGAAAGGGTAAGAAATTGACTGTACTTGACCCTGATGATCCAGTAAGTGATGAGGAAGAAAAGATCCCCACACAGAAGAGGAGAGGAAGGCCACAAAAATCACTCAAAGATGACGTTGATGAAGAAGCAGTTGAGATGATTGAAGAGGAAGATTCTGAGAGTGAAAAACTTGGAATTCAAAACTTGGAGATAAAAGGTTCTGCAACAGAAAATGGGAAGAAGAGGAGACGGAATACTCGGGTGAAAGAAAAGCATGATTCAGTAAAAGAGGAAAATGGTAATGGAACAAGATCAAGCACTGATGAATCTGCTAGGTCCAATAATGTTTTCCGTCATAGGCGGAAAAACAAGCCTTGCCGTGCTGCAGAAGCTGGTGTTAAGTGCAGCTGACGTTTTGGTTCTGCCTATGTGGACTTTGTTCCTGTTACACTGTAAATCGCGCGCCTTAATTTCTGTCTTTCCTTTCTTTATGCTCATTTTGGTACACCTTGCATACATTGACCTTTTTGGGAAGGTCCTGAGCTGGTCATACCTCTTGTTATCTTCAATACTAGTAATTTTGTAATCTGACTATTTCTTCTTGAGATCTCCAAGTTAAAACTTATGATTATTGCTTGTTCATGTGCAGATCATATGCAAACTGTTATTCTCTGACTATACATGTTTCTCCTATGTTGCTTTTGATTGTTCTTGTCTAGCGACAGGTGAATTTAATCAAGATTTTAAGCATAGCCCTTGCCCCGAAAGAAAGTGAACTTTGCTCCTTTGGGCACTAGGCACTCCTCCCGTGGTTCGTGAGAAGAAAAAAGGATGTTGCATCTGTTCATGATGAACAACAGATTGACGGATGTCTTGGCATTGCTTTGTTTTCTCTCCATTCCTATCAGCAAGTTCAGACCCAGAATCAAATCCTCCTGAATAAACAGAAAGTCTAGGATATATCAACCATGTATGGAAGATCTCCTGTAAGCCAAAAGGTCCTTAAATGGTTAGGGAAAGCTTTCATATCAATGCCTTTGTTCGTACATTCTTAACTTGATTTGGGACTGTAACCTTGAATTAGTGAGGAGACATCAATTTTATGACTTTTGAAGAGCATACATGTTGAATTTCCTTCTCTCTTTTTTTTTGTATTCGACTTCACTACAACATTCTTAGAGCTCGAATATGAGGCCTAAGAATAACAAGTTAATTGATTTAATACTTCTTGTTGTCTCTGTCATCTGGACATAAGTTTTCCGTTTTATTTACGTATTATTTTATGTTTATGAAGATCGCAATAGAATGAATTGAACATAAAAATATCCTATAAAATTATCGTAAGAAATAATGTAAATCATGTTTTCTCCAACTATAAAAAAGATAATATAAACCTATTCACTGTGTGGTAAGCTCAAGTTTATTAACAACAACATACCCAATGTAATTCTAAATCGACACCTAAATTCAAATCTTGCTCTACAACTTTACATCGGAAAAAGAGATTACATTCATTTTTTCGGCATACTCCTTCCATTTCTCTGCTGATCTTCTCCAATCTCGTTCATAAATTGCAAACTTTAAAAGAGAATCGGAGACATAAAAATAAACACAAAATTCAAGTTTGCACCTCCAACAACGAAAAAGAGAGAAAATACAGGTCCTATTTCGTCTTTTTTTCCTTCTTTAAAAAAAAGTTTCAGCTAAAATAGAATTTCCACAACGAAAAATTTGTAACTGAAAATTCATGACAAGTTCACAAGTATAATGGTTATTCAACAGTTGAGTCCTGACTTATTCACTATTTTCCTACTTGTTTGATTTTTTATATTGGGCCTTAACAAAGTATACGTCAAACCTCGAGAAGAAAGCTTAAATTTTAGTCATATCGTTATGTTTAGTTTAGGTACAGCTTGTTTGGGAGATTTAACTTCATGATGTCATAAGCACTATATATTAAATAACATCAGACAAGATGTTCACCACAAATTGAAAAACATTTTGTTACATTTCATATATCTATAATTTAAGACCATAAGAATAAAGATTCAGATATCTTCTGAAAATATTAACTTTTCAGAAAATTTTAAGAGGCTACTGAAACACCTATTCTTTTCCATTTAAAGATATTTGATCCTCCAAGTGCGCCAAACTAAAAGTTAAAAAAAAAACTTGGAAATTGAAATAAATTACTACTATACAATTTGAGCGGAAACAAGTATTCTAGGGCCAAAAAGATTGACCAACATAGATCACACCAACTAATTAACTTGCAACTCCATCGAACACCTAATATCAGTAATGATAAAAGACCAACTAAAACAGCTACGATGCTAATTAGCCCCAGATTGTATTTGGGACTTTGAAAGGTAAAAGTACTTGCAAAACAAATCAACGCAATTTAAATAATGATCACATTTTAAACGATAATATAAAGAACATAAGCTGAATTACAGCTACATCATCAACATATTCAACACAAATTAAAATATGAATTACAGCCACTTACAATTGAGTATGTACAAAGACTAAAGGCACTAACCTGAGAGATTATAAACAAATTAGATCTTGATTTACCAAAACAAAACATTTTAAGTGACAGAGTAAAGATTAAAAAAATACAAAAAGAAAGTAAGTACTATAGGACTGTTGTTCCTGCACAAACCAGAAAGCTGTAGGTACCCCTCCACTACCACTTTTAATAAGATAAGATGCAAGCACCCTAAGCTATGTATGGTCGAAACGAGACATGCAGATACTTTCAAAACTAAGCCTGATAATCGCTTTTCATTTTTTACTTATAAGCCAAAAGTCACAAGTAAGAAATTCTAACTTGTGGCTTTTCATATATTTTTAGCATTTTAGCTTAAACCAAGTACTTATAGGCTATGTTGCTTGGACTCTCCAAAATTCTTGCCGCACTCATGTCAGATTCTACAAAATGCACTACTTTTGGAGTATCTAACACGTACCTGTCGACATTTTTGAAGAGTCCGTACAACATAGCTTATAAGCACTTCATAAATTTACTTGAGAGCTAGCTTAAGAGCACTTAAAATAAATCAATATAAACGGGTTCTAAATCAAAGTAACAGTCAGACCAACAATCTACTGTTTTAGGTAAATGGCTTCATCAAATTCTTTCAGGGATCTGGCTCAGCACACATTTCTGATAAACTTAAGTGGCACAAAGGAAAATAACTTAAAATATCCACAGCTATGATTGAGCACGACCAAGCTAAGCCAACTAAACCACACAAAGTGATAACTAGATGCTAAGCCAACCAAACCAAACAAAGTGATAACTAGACACCAGCAGACACCATAGATCTCTTAAAAGTAAAAAGCTCGTGAACTTATCATAGAGTGATACCTGAGAAGTAGAGTACTTACTAAGCATAGAACAATACGAGCCTGCATCATATGTATCTATGAAACCAAACTTACAAAACACACAAAAATACTCCAAAAGAAGGTTCTAGCTAATCCATAGTTCATAAACAGAGAAAATGTCTAAACTAAGACAAAGCACAAGCTATATCATATCTATCTAGATATGGTTCTCTGGTCGCACAGTCATAATAAGAAGTAGCAAACTAGGGCTCTCCAAATCTTCTAGGTGGTGTCTCCTTGCTAGTGATCCAAGATATCTATTCGACCCTTGCCTGAGGATGCAGTAACCAAGATACCTGAATGCAACTCCTATAAAGCTTAGGAAAATCTACCTGGAGTAAGGATGGTAACGGCCACTGCCACTATACCCTCCCCTACTTCCATATAAACCTCCTGATCCACCATAACCAGCACCAGTGCCAGATTCGTAAGCAGCACCAGGGCCAGATTCATAACCAGCACCAGGG
>JAJOOO010036286.1:0-16616 GCA_029582685.1 Solanum piurae
ATATAGAAACCCTAAATAAAATAATTGAGTCCAAATTAAATTAGGAATCCAAAACCAAAAGGAATTGGATTCCTTTTTCTCCGCGTGTAGCTTCCAATTTTGTGCGTATGTTGCTGCCTGACACGTGGATCAGCAGGTAAGTTTTCTCTTTCCTTATTTGCATATAAATTATATTAATATTATATTAACTTATTTCCATTAAGCTTCCTGCTTGATTTCCTTCTTCAACTTTCCATCTTTAATTCGTTTTAGCTCCAAACATCTCCAATTTTCCATCAATTTAATCCTACAAATAAAATACACAATTTAGGACAATCCATAAAATTTATGCTCAAATAGGACAAATATAAATAATAAATATAAGGTAAATAATGATTAAAAATATGTATTTTGACCTCACATCAGTGAGCCCGATCTAGCTCGGCAAAATAATTCGGCGACTAGCCGATCTATTCGACGAGTCTGTCTGCAAATATTTTTTTCTGCAACTTTGCTTGAACTGCTCCTAACTTTCTATGATGTGTTTACAGATATGGCTAGACCAAAAGTGGCAGGTAGAGACATTGTGCCCCGTAAGAGGGCTAAGAGAATCACAATCAACAGAGATGCAGCTGCATCCAGGGCAAGGGCTACCAAACTTCCCACCATAGGTGGGAAGGGAAAAGGGAAGGGCAAGGCACCTGCTCCTGCGTCACCGGAGGCCAGCTCCGAAACTGACGGAATCTATGCCACTCACCTCACCAATTCTGAGAGTGAGGGTGAGCACTAGGATCCTTAAGCTACCACTTCTAAGCCTGAGAATGATGAGTTAATGTCAGCCCAGAGAGCTGAGTTGCGATCTAAGAGGTTGAACGATTTATCTAGGATCAGGGCTACCCAGGCAACCACTACTCTGCCCGCTCCAGCACAGGTTGTTATTCCAGCAGTAGCTGCACAGGGTCCTCCTCCCCTGTCTATGAACAGACTGAAGACTGAGGGGTTGAGGACCATCATAGAGGAAAAGAGGTTGTCTACTGATGGAGTCATAGACAGATACCTAGAGATCATGAGTTTCTTGAGGTCACACAAGTTCCAGTTGTTCACTCGAACCCGAGGCCCTTATGTTACAAATTTGGTCTAGGAATTCTACCCCACCTATGGAGCCCTAGTGCCACAAGGGAAGAAGCAGGCTACCAAGTTCAAGCCGATAGACTATGTGGTTGTCACGGGTAGAAAGGTGAAATGTGATAGTGATGCTATCAATACAGTCCTGGAGTGTACAAAACAAATTGAGGATGACTGCCAATATATGATCAGGACAAAGACGCTAGAAAATATAAAGAAGTTGTTGGCTCCTCTAATATATGATGGTACTTCCAAGTGGATCGAGGTTGGAGCACCCATTGAAAAGACGGACCTTAATATAGCAGCAAGGTTCTGGTTCGGCTTCATCAGTAGTTTTATCATGCCATCCCAAAATGAGTTGATTCTCAGCCATGTGAAAGCAACATGTCTTGGTTGCATCATTGATGGGACAAGGTTGAACTTGGGGATGATCATTGCACAGGAGAGGTCATGAGGGCCGAGCAGCGCCAAACCTCACTTTTGTTTCCGGTGTTGATCACTGAGTTGTGCTAACGGACTCGGGTACATTGAGATGAGAAGAAGGATATGGAAGTGATTCCCAGCCTCCTGTACCGACATCCAGAGGATTGAGGCGGAGTACTTGAAGGATGAGGTAGAGAAGAAGAAAGCAGCCTCGGTGGACACATCCCCGGTTATGGATATTGATGCATTACCTGCAGAGGCACCTTTGCCTACTAAGGCCCCTAGGCCTTCAGGTATATCTACCACTGCTCCTTCCATGATGCCTAGTTCCTCTACAACTCCCTTGCCTCCTAGGTCTGGTGCTTCTGTTGCTGTTGTTTCCCGACCTCCACTCACTGAGGCTGCATTACTACGGATGGGGCAAGCCCATTCTATTGATAGGCGCACCTCCAAGCTTGAGTCCACCATTCCTGGCATGATCTAGAGGGCCCTTGCTTATGTTGTGACACCCCTGAGTTCTATTATTGATGCCCTTGCAGCAACGATAGCGGTGTGCGAGCATGGCCAAGGAACCACTGAGGAGGTGACGGCTCTAAATGACGATATTGCTGAGCTGAGGAGAGATGTGGACCAGCTGAAGTCCACTGACATGTCAATGATTTTCGGGATGGTGGAGATCTCTAATATGCCAGTTTATTCAGATATACCTTCGGCTACCACCAAAGATGAGGTTCGAATTGAGGAGGTAGTTGCTGCCGAATTTGAGGCTGAGACCGATGAGGAGCAGTTGGGTGTTGATGAGGAGGCTTCTTATGAGGGCCTTACAGAGATTGAGGAGGCCATGGTAGAGTCAGTTGTGCAGATCTCTTTGGCAGACACTCCTGTGGCTGACCCTAGTGGTGTTAGCAGCGTTGATGTGACATCGTGGACTGATGCCCCAACAAATTGAGTGACTGTGTAGACAGACCCCTCTTTACCTCGCTCTCTGTCATTTCTATTAATATTTGTAATTGAAGACAAATTGCTTTTTGTTTGTGGTGGGTTGAGGTATTTCCATACCTATCTCTTGTGATTATAACTTTTGTTTATATATCGGGTTTTGTGTTGTAAATTGTGTTTTGGCACTTTTTGTGGATGTTTGAGCTTGTGGCTCTTTGTTTTAATTGCAAATGGTTTTTGGTTGTTTTTGGACCCTTCTGAAAAAATTTGTCACCTCTTGTGTATTTAATTGAGGTTGTTCTTGTGCAAATTTGTGTGTTAGTTATGATCAATATTGATGACTTGAATAGTATTCTCAATCGAACAAAAAATGAATGTGCGGCTACGATGATGCCAAATGAAGTTGCATAGGCAATATGTGAACTTTTTGCATGTCGTTGTGACTAGCCGATTATCGAATTGAGTCTCTTGTGATGAACATTGCACACTAGCAAAAGTGTGGAGTCTTGTTTGATATTGGTCCCAATTCCTTGTGTGATGAGTTTACCGTGAACCATGTGTGATGACACCTAGAATTTTCCCCGTTGGTTCGGTTGACTAAGTGATGCAAGCTCTTGAAATGATCTTAGGCAACAATTTTAAAGAGTGAAACAATTTGACATTATACCTCTTTTGTGGCCAACCTTGTGAGTGTGTGAACTTTGTTTGAACACCCTTTGAGCCTTACCCTTTTTCTTGGAAGAAACTTGATGCAATTGTGACCTTTCTTTATCCATTCACCCATAATCCTCATGAAGTTTGGTTTGGTTGAATAGCCAACTTAGGCCAAAAACCTAAGTTGGGGGTGTGGTGAAAAGAGAAGGTAAATCAAGAAGTGTGAAGAAATCTCCCTTTATTCATGGTTTTGAAAAAGATGGAACCCCTCCATACAAAAACAAAGAGAGAGAAAAGAAGAAAAGAAGAAAAAGAAAAAGAAAATAAAAAATTTATGGAATAAAGTTGTGAAAGTTGCAAAAGAAATGGGTGTCCGGTGTTCCATAGAAAGTAAATAATGGGGTGCATTTTGAGCATGAATGAGATTGTTGAAGAAAAGGAAAGGAAGTGTTGTTCATACCACATTTCATGAGGATAGAAGCCACTGAGCCTAAATGACCATACCTTTACACTCAGCCCCGTTACAAGCCTTTAAAAGACCTTTTTGGTCTTGAGTGAGCTGAAACATATGTTGGTTGGAAAATAAGGGCAAACCTATGGGTGAAGTCATACATGTGTTCATCTTTGTGAGTGTGCCAGTTGCATGTGATTTCGGAACTATAAAGTGTTAAGCCATTGTGTGTGAATATGGAATCATTCTTTGTGTGAGGGCATTTGAGTACCTTTGTTGAGCTTCAACTTGCATTTGAAGCAAGTATTGTGAACTTGAGAATCTTTGATAATGGTGAGTCACAACTTGAATCTTTGAGTGCACAATTGATCCTTGCATGAGTAAGTTGAATCTTGTTTTGTGCATTCATGGTTGAGTCTTGAATAGCACTGTTTGAGACATCTTTTTTAAACTACTGAACTTGAGTTTTACTTGAGGACAAGCAAAAGTTTAAGTTGGGTGTGTTGATGAGACCGAGATTTGGACTCATTTAGGGATTTAATTATAATGATTTAGCGTCCTCAAATGCTTATCTTGTGCCAATAACTGATGTAAATCTCTTGACTTCCAGGTATTTGGATTGAGGAACAAAGCAAGGACACTAATTTGCAAAAAGGAACAAAGAGAGCTGAAATAATGAAGAAAAGTAAGCATGGTGATCGCCAAGTCCACTTGGCGAGTCGCCAAACGGCTTCTTGACTGCCTAAAGTTCCAGTGTGCCAAGCCCTAAAGGAAAGAACCAAGTTAGCGAGAGAAAGGAGCATTCGGCGGATCACCGAGTGGTTCCGCGAATGGATCGCCCAAAGTTACAGACCTTGAGGATGCTAAAGGCCAAGGTAGAAGGGCGATGGAATTGACCAAAAGGCGGATCACCGAGTGGATCGGCGAGCCCGACTTACTTCACCGAGTGACTCTTCGCAGCACATTTTTGGCGACTATAAATACAGTTCTGAACATTTAGTTTAGTATCGAATTTCAGACAGAATTTCATAATATTGAATTCTGAGTATTAAGACAAGTTTTTCTCTAGTTTTTCCTAAGCTTTGGAGAATTGATGTTTTACACTTTAGAGAAATTGGAAGTGGGTCTTTGAGATTCTTCAAATTGGACCATTGTAAGAACGAAATCAATCTTACCCAGTTGATGGAAACTCAATTTAGTAACGATTTTTATCTTTTTATGATGTCTAGCTAAAACTCCAATTCTTGGGGTATGACTATGTGATTATGGGCTGATTTAGTTTATGGGTATTGCTAATTATTAGCTTAAATGTTGTTTAGAAGTGAGTTCAATCAGTAATTGTCGTTTAATTTAAGAATTGTAGTTGCAAATGCAGTTCTACCCTTATGTTTTTGGCCTGCTCGAGAGAGAGGTTTTAAAACTAAGATTAGTGATTGATGGTCAGTGGGTATTGGGTTGACATGGGTTCAGCTCGAGAGAGTGAATCCTAAATCTAGTTCAACACATTCAGCTCGAGAGAGTGAATGGACTAAGGTGTAGGCTGGTCTTATTTTGCTTGCTTGTTGATGTTCGAGAGAAATTGACTTGATTCGGGGTAAATTGTTCGAGAGAAAGCTTACCTCCTCTATAGTCTAGCTTAATCACTAATATCTAGCTATTTTCTAATAGTTGCAATTACCCATTTGTCTATATTAGCCTAAAATCGAATCACATCCCAAGAACCCGTCTCATTATTGATATTTCATATTGTTTTTCCATTGTTTGTAATTGATAATTAAAATCGAAACCCCCTTATCTCAAATTTGTGTCATCCCCTTATTTGAATTATGTTTTTATTCGATAATCTCTACTCCAATGGCTGATTTGACCATGTTCACACTTTGCTATTGAATCTCAAACACGTACCGCTCCCTGTGGGATTCTGCCCCAACTCAATTAGTTCGGTATTATACTGACTAGCGATCGTTGACACTTAGAATTAGATGAAGTGTCCTTGACATGTTAATCATTGATAAAGATGGATTTCATCACACGTTTACCTCGTACTCGTAGACAAAATCATTCCATTTGGGTGATAGTAGACAGAGTTACTAAGTCTGCTCACTATTTATCTTTTAAGATTACAGATTCAACGGAGGTCTACGCCATGCTTTACATTAATGAGATAGTTAGGTTGCATGAGGTTCCTTTGTCTATCATCTCACATAGAGGTCCTCAATTTACCTCTCATTTCTGGAAGTCATTTCAGAAAGGTCTTGGTACTCAGGTAAATCTTAGCACAACATTTTATCCACAAATAGATGGTCAGGCAGAGCATACCATTTAGACATTAGAGGACATGTTGAGAGCTTGCGTGATTGATTTCATGGGTAGTTGGGATGATCACCTACCTCTCATAGAGATCTCCTACAATAATAGCTACCATTCTAGTATTAAGATGCCCCTTATGAGGCATTATATGGATGTAGGTGCAGATCTCCAGTTGGTTGGTTTGAAGTAGGTGAAGCAGCCTTGATAGGGCCAAACTCGGTTCATGATGCTATGGAAAAATTTCAGCGCATCAGAAATAGACTTAAAACAGCCTAGAGTCGTCAGAACTCCTATACAGGTGTAAGGAGAAGGGACTTGGTGTTCCAAATCGATGATTGGGTTTTCCTGAAAGTATCACCTATAAAAGGGGTGATGAGATTTGGGAAAAAGGGAAGCTCAGTCCCAGATATGTAGGTCCTTACAGGATCTTGAAAAGGGTTGGTAAAGTGGCTTACGGGTTAGAGTTTCCAGCAGAACTAGCAGCAATTTATCCAGTCTTCCACATTTCCTTGTTGAAGAAGTGTGTGGGTGATCCAACATCAATAGTACCATTAAAAGTGTGGCTATGAATAATAGTCAGTTCGTAGAGGGAGCTAATTTGGAAGAAGAAGCAGCCATGAAGGCCAAGTAACCTCAACTCTTTCCTCCCGATTCCATTCCACCTTGAGGTAATAGTTCCTCTCCAGTCACTCAGTTTAGTATTGCGTAAATCTAGTCTTAGTATCACGTTCCTTCAGTTAGTGTTGCATTTTCAGCGTATTTCCATGTTTTTGGAACTCAATTTAGTCAGATTTCAGTTTCCACTACTTAGTGGTAGGGTTTGCAGCTCCTTCCCTCCCTATTCTTCTAGTTTAGTCTTCATTCGAGGATGAATGTTCCAAGGTGAAGATATGTAACACCCTAGATTAAAAAAGGGATAAAATGTATATTTTCAAAATGTGCAGGTGCCACCAACAGAGGCCACCTACGGACTGTAGGTTGACCCACAGACCGTAGGTGGGGTTCGTGGTTGTCTACCTCAACTCCTTTCCCAGAAACCCCAAATTTTTTAGCTAAGGGTTCACCTATGGCAGGACCTATGGACTGTAGGTGGGACCACGGTCCGTCGTTCAGACTCCCAACTTTCAGCTTTCTAACACCAATCGACGGACTGATAGGATGGACTGTCAGTCAACCTACCGTCCGTCGGTCAGGCCCGTCGATGGCCCTGTCAGATTTTAAGTTAAGGTCGTTTTTGTTTTTTTCCCTTTACGTTGGACACCTAAATTACGTCGTTTAATCTCTAAACTACGTCGTTTTGGTCAGTTTGAGCCTAGTGACTTAGTCAGAACATGCCATAAGCGATTCATTCACTAGAATTCATCAAACTTAGAGAAAAAGAAGAGAAAAGAAGTGACCCAACCCCTACAAGAACGCATCAAGTTTGCATTAGTTCCAGTCTCGAATCAAAAAAATTCTCTGTGAAATTCATTACCAGGTATCTGGGATTTCACTAGTGGTTTCCTTTCATCCACTAGGTCCCTAGAATTCAGTGAGATTCTTGATTCTCTATATTTTGTTTAGACCTAGGGTTTCAAGAACTTCAGGTAATTATTGTGATTTAGTTGTTAGAGTAATCTTAATCAGATTATTACGTTTTTCATAACCATGTTGCTTAATCCTTGCATGAAATTCAGAACCCTAGTTGTGTAGATTCGTTTAGTTCAGGAATTACACTTGCTAGGTAAGTTTATATAGATATTCATGCTCTAGTTAAGAATGTTTTATTATCAGTACTTTAATGTTATATTTTCAGTTAGCATGTCAAAATATTGATCTATCTAGTATATTTCAGTTATGTTGTATTGTACATATTTCCAGTTGAGAGTAGGCTTAACATCGAGTTGGACTAGGGTCAGTCACCCTCATAGTCCCAGAACTACGTGCCCCCATAGGTTTATAAGTCCCCTCTTTGGGCATCATATTTAGTGATCACGCCAGTCATGCCTTTATACCCTGGCAAGGAATATTGATTCCTCTCGATGGGGCGTATACATTAGACTCCACGTTTGGCTCAGATGGTTTTATGTCGGTTAGTAGTAGCTCCCACAGTCAGACTCTAGTCCCTTTGACAAGGTTACAAGTTACATTTCAGCATATTATGTACTTGGTCATTGCATTTAGATTAGTTCATATTGAGTATATTTCAGTATCTCCATTATGTTCAGATTATATCAATGTTGGTTATGCCTTTTCAGTTATATATATGTTTGTTCAGCTTTATACTATCCTGCATGCTCAATACCTTTCAAGTACTGCCGCATACTCTGTGCTACATCTTTTCGTGATGTATGTTCAGGTACTCACCATTCAGATCACGTGTAGATCAGTTCCACGTCTGTATTCAGCAACATCAATTATGAGTCTTCATACTTTGAGGACTATAGTCATGTTGTCTTTTTCAGTCTTTCATTTTAGTTTCACATGTACTAGAGTTAGTTGGGGGCATGTCCCATCATCTCTAGTAAGTTAGAGGCTTATTTCAGACATAGTATTAGATTCAACTTTAGATTTGAATTTGATCTTTCGGTTGCTATTGAACTCTTAGTACATTTCATATATTCAGACCAGTTATGGGTATTACCCACTAATAGTTATCTCACATTTTAGCTTCTGCATTAGTTAAACTTCTCATTTCAATGTTCAGTCTGCTTATGATATGCCATGTCAGTGTAATTTTGGGGTCACTCGTGATCCTAAGTCCCGTGTTTACGTGAAGGGGGTAGCCTTGGGGCGTAACAAATTCAAGGTCATGGGTAGGATAATTCTTCTCATGGATCTTAAGTTGCCTTGAAGCATAGGCAATAACTTTACCATTTTGCATAAGTACACATCCCAACCCAATTCTAGAGGCATCACAATATACCACAAAGCCATATGTTCCTTCTAGTAAAGTCAAAACCGGAGCGAAAGTGACTCTATCTTTCAACTCTTGGAAACACTTATCACAAGCTTTGGACTATAGAAACTTAGCATTCTTTTGAGTCAAAGCCGTTAAAGGACAGGCAATATAATAAAACCCCTCAATAAACCTTCTATAGTACCCGGCCAAACCCAAGAAACTTCTAATATCCAATTGAGATAGAGGTCTAGGCCAACTCTTGACCGCATCTGTCTTTCTAGGATCTGCCTCAATGCCCTTATTTGAAACAATATGACCAAGAAAAGCTACGGACCTTAGCCAAAATTCACATTTGCTAAACTTTGCAAAAAGATGTTGGTCCTTAAGAATTTACCACATGATTCTGAAATGATCCATATGCTCATTCTCACTTCTCTAATAGATCAAAATATCATCGATGAACACAATCACAAACATATCAAGGTATTGCCTAAACACCCTATTCATCAAATCCATAAACACTGCCGAAGCATTAGTCAACAAAAATGACATTACCAAAAACTCATAATGACCATACCGAGTTCGAAAAGCCATTTTCGGAATATAACTATCCTTCACCCTCAATTAGTGGTAACCCGACTGAAGATCGATCTTACAAAAATAACTTGCCCGTTGAAGTTGGACAAACAAATAATTTATCATTTGAAGAGGATACTTATTCTTAATGGTCACCTTGTTTAAATGACGATAGTCAATACACATACGAAGAGATCCATCCTTTTTCCTAACAAACAAATCTGGTGCACCCCATGGAGAAATACTTGGTCGGATGAAGCCCTTATCTAAAAAATATTTCAATTGATATTTCAACTCCTTAAGTATTGCCGGATCATATTCTATAAGAATGAAAAGAGATAGGTTGCATATCTAGGAGAAGGTCAATACCGAAGTCTATTTCCCTTTCGAGAGAAATATCAGGAAGGTCATCTAGGAACACTTTTGGAAACTGGGGACCAACTCAGGAGTAGAGGTTTTAGAATCCACATCCCTCACCCTAGCTAGATGGTAAATGCAAACCTTAGAAATTATCTTTCTTGTTGTAAGACAAGAGACAAGCTGACGTTTAGGCATAACATCAACCCCCCTTTCACTCTAGGATAGGCTCATTTGGAAACTGAAACTTGACTACACAGGTCCTACAATCAATAGAAGCATAACAAGAATGCAACCAATCCGTACTAAGGATAACATCAAAACCTAACATGTCAAGCTCTACCAAGTCAACAAGAGTACCTCTAGGGGATAAGGAAACGAGATATATTCTATAGACCCTCTTAGGCACAATAGAATTACCAATAGGAGTAGAGAAAGAAAAAGGTTCTAACAACTCATTTGGAAGAACATCAAACCTCATAGATACATATGATGTCACAAAAGACAAGGTAGCATCGGGATCATGTATAGCATAAAAATCAAGGTGGAAAACTTTCAACATACTAGTAACCACATCGGGAGAACCATCTTGTTCACTACGAGTCTGAAGTGCATAGAATCTATTTTGCTTGGGAGCATTGGAACCCGAACCACTAGGAGTAGCTTACTAGCCCTCTATTTCCCTAGCTATGAGCATTGAGAAATTCCTCATTTGGTGACCACTCTTACCACAACCAAAGCAACCATCCATGCCGGCTAGACACTTACCCTCGTGCTTCTTCACACACTTAGCACAAGTAGACCTAGGCAATGAAAATCCACCACCATTACCTCCTTGTTGCTTAGGGTTTGACGCCCTAACATTGTTGAGCTTAGGAGGAGCATTGGAGGAACCTTGACTGGAAAACCCTTGTAAGAATCTAGGACGACAATGTCCACCAGAACTTGCATAGGAGAAATTTCCATCATCGATTTTAGCGCTTTTTACCTCCCTAGACTTTTCCTTAAGCTTTTCCTCTTTATTTTGTTGTCCATGTACCATAAGACGAGAGATGTCCATGTGACCTATGAGCATGGCGGTACGACACTCTTTAACTACCATTTCAGACACACCCGACACGAACTTACTCATCTTTTCCCTAGAATCGGCAACCATTGTTGGAGCATATTTCAACAATTGTTTGAACTGTAGAGAAAATTCCCTCACACTCATACTTCCTTGACGAAGGTTGATGAACTCAAGCACATTTGCTTACCTCCTCTTAAGGGGAAAGAACCTATCAAGAAAAGAAGATTTAAACCCTTCCCACTCTATGGGACCTGCTCCTACCGGTCTTGCTTTTTTCCATTGGTTGAACCATACTTGAGCAACACCTTTGAATTGATAAGCGGTCAATTCTGCCTTCTCTATCAGAGTCACTCCCATTATAGCAAGTACCTTATAGACCTCATCGATAAACTCTTGAGGATCTCCCTCAACCTTGGAGTCATAAAATTCCGGGAGGTTCATCCTAGTAAAGTCCCTCATTCTTGATGCATCCGTACCTACATTTCAGTTCACGGGTACTACCACCTCTCTATTGTCTTGGGCCTTCACGACAGGAACCAACACTCAAAAAACCGATCTAAACTTTGCATTGGTAACTTGTTCGGCTAAAGGATCGACCGCAGCTTGAGGAGGAGCTTTTTGTTCTACATTTTCCATCACCTTCCTTCTAGTGTAAGCCCTTCGAGTCAATATATCTTCTAGAGCATCGAGTAAGGATTAGGAGAGAGATTTTATAGAGTGAAACTCTATGGCACGACTTTAGATTAATGAAAGAAGTTGAGTTTCCTAATTGTATTGTAGCTTCTCATTCATAAATGTGGCGCGCTTCACACTCATGAACAATATTGTACTAGACGTGGCTTATGAGACATCCTAGGACCATTCTAAACCTTGTGCTCTGATTACCAAGTTTGTCACGACCTAGGGGTACCCCCTAGATGTAACATGGCATATAGAATCCTGAAGGACTCCATACAATCCACTTAGCTCTCATAACATAAGAAATAGAACAATAAGAGTAAAAAAATAATCCAAGTCTAAACATTTTATAAAAGAAGAGCGAAAGTCTAAAACATTTATCTCATCATAGAAATCTAGTAAAATAGAATGAAATTGGGTCTAGCCCATATATCATGTCCATAAAGGGAAATACTTGAAAGGAACTGAACAATAGAAACCTGTCCTCGAACCATGAGGACTCACCAAGCTCGGGAAACAATCAAATTCAAGCTCTTGCCACGAAACTGGAACCTGTCTGTCAGACCCTACATTTGGGAATATATAGGCAAGAGTATGCGTTAGTACAAAACAATGTACCAAGTATCATAGCCATGCATAAAAACATTTAAAACATGCAAAAAGGGACATTTCATTTCATGACATGCAATTGACAGATTAAAACATGATATAAGAGGTTTAGAGAACATAAGTCATAATACAATGGTAATTGCAAGCTAACATCATCATTAAAACCTTTGAACTCATACGTGATACATCTTGAAGTAATCTTAGTTCATTATTCATCTTGTTGTGGGAAAATTACCCTTAACCGACGTAGAGACCATGTGAGCTATAACATGATCCCCCGGTGTCTCCCACACCAAAAAGGGTTGTTGTACTTGCCTAAGGTGGAACCATGAACTTATAGGTTAAGTGGATCCACTAGCTAATCATCCTATGGGGGCACATTGTTTATGGGATAAGGCGATTGTTACTAGAAACCTGGCCTCTACTAACGGGAGAGCTTCCACTCAATAGATTGCTTCTAGAAACCTAGCTTTTACTAACATGAGAGCTTCCATCTCACATCAATATCTACTCGGTGCTAAGCATAATTCCCACAGAATAGTCATTTATTACTTATTCTTATCATTCATGGAAAGGTATCCTAGGATAACCAATACAAGCTAGTTTCATTAGGATAACTCTTACTCTTTGATTTATTTAGGTAAGAAAACGTTTCAACCTAAGAATCCTTGTTATGTGAGAAACCCTTTCACATCATGCTAGTATATGTTTATGAGAATATCCTTTCACAACACAATAATCAAACATCATCATTGGCACTTTACTCTCAAAGTACTCTTAAAACATTTACAGAGGTTTCATAAGATCATGCATAAACTCATAATTTGCCATTTCAAGGTTCAAAGCTTACTTACAATCACCATATCTTGAATTCAAGGATTATATAGGGATTTTATCATAAATTCATGTGATTCTATCACTTCATGCTTTAATTCATAAAACTGCTTATTTCATAATCAACAACCCATCTCATATGATCACAATTTGGAAAACATGGGGGTTTACATGGTTTCATAGGAGAAAGCATCATAAAAGCATTGTAAATCATCAATTCGTGCATATTAAAACATAGCTCAATCATTTAGATCAATAATCAAGAGAACCATTATAATTGAAGAAAACCCTAGCTAAATTGGGGAGTTCTACTTTGAAAATAGAGAAATTTGGGGACTCCATGAATGAAAGGAATTCATGGATCAAAACTACCATACCTCAAGTACATTTACTTATCTTCAATGGAGGAATTGACACCTTATCTAGAAACCCTAGGAAAGTGAATGGGTATAATTTTGAGTTAAAAATATTCATCCTCAAGTTCTAGAGAGAGAATATTTTGGAGAGGTTTTGATCTTCTTTTGTGATTTTGGAAGAATGAAGTGAATGGGTCTAATTTGGGGGTAAAAATGCTTATATAGGGCTCCTATACATAGGCAAAATGACATAGTATAGGAACTAGTTATTTAGGAAAATATCCAACTAACCCCAAAAATAACACCCAAGTTACCACTAATGGACCCGAGTTGACGAACCGTGGTCTGACCTACGGTCCATCCTGGTGAACTGTCGTTGGTCATCACAGACTAAGATTGGGGGCTTCGAACCACGGACTGTGGTCTGACCTACGGTGCGTAGGTACGGTCATAGTTCTTGGCCCTCATACCATTTGCTAGGCTGGCCAACCACGGACCACACCTACGGTGCGTGGGTGACCGGCGTGGTTTGGCAGCTGCAAGTTTTGCAAAACTGACATTTTGGCCTAGTTCAGATACGAGGTGTTACAACTAAGGCCAAACATGCTCCAACAATATTCACAAATCACAAATATTGCAGACCACAAGGAGAGGATGATGAACAAATACAATAGACATGCTTCAATCTCCCGGAATAGCCGAAAAGTAGCCTAAGGCATGGATTCTAAGAATTTAACATGGTTAACCAAAAAATTTAACCCCAAATTCATTCAAATCAACATACAATTATTGAATCATACTTAGTCTAAGGAGAGGGAAGTCGTAGTCTACCTGTAGGCCGACCACGCGCGCTCCAAATCATATCTATTTTGTGCATATTGCCACATACTTATGACATTCCATGTACTAATGCAAACTTCTCCCTACATTGTTTCACTTATGTAGGGTCCTACACTCCTACCTCCCATACTCGTGGATAGTTGGGATCAATATTGCCTTCGAAGATTAGTGAGTCCTCATGTTCCGAGAATCGAGATAATTTTATAGTTGCTATGTCATTTCTATTTTCAGACTTTGTATGTGATATATGGGTTACATCCCAACCACTTTCCTTATGATTTATTAGATGGCTTATCGAAACTTATGACTAAACTTCTGCTTTGTCAAAACTCTTTGAAATATAAAATGTCATCTTTTAAATTGTTTATTTCTATTATCTTGTATGATGTATGTCAAGTTACTTTTGTAGGGCCTCTCAGGGTTCTATACGACTTGTTAAACCTAGGGTATACTTTGGGTCGTGAAAAACTTAGTTTTCATAGAACAAGGTTTAGAAAGGTCCTATGATGTCTGATAAATAACGTCAAGTAGAATCAAGTTCATGAGTTTGAAGCACACTACATTTATTAATAGGAAGCTATAAGACGTGTAAGAAATTCTACATTTTTCTTCACTCTAAAGTCGTGCAATAAAGTCTAATTGTATATGTATCTCTCCTCATCCTTGTCCAATGCATTGCAGGATATGGCCCCTCAAAGAGTATACGTTAGGAGAAATGTGAATGAGAATGTGGAACGAGAACCTCCTCACTCTCCTCAAGAAGCTTAATAGTTCAAAATACAATTTTTTATAATTTGAAATAAGTTTATCGATAACTATCCTTATTTGTCAAAATTTAGAAATTTTTATCAGTTAATTTTTAATTACATTATTTTTTGTCACAATTGATTGAATACGTTCAAATATTTATTCATTTTGATTAAATCATTAGTTCTATTAAGTTGCATTTTTTACATGTCATTGGTTACGTTCATTATATTTTTTTTAATATTTATTATATTTGTTACATTTGTTAATATTCATTTTGATATTTTGCACAGTCTAGAAATTTATTGGATTATGAATAAAATTCATTCACAGATATTATATTAGCTAGTAGTTTTGGCCCATGGTTTTAAGATCTTGGTATTGTACTATAGGTGTTTTACGATTTTCTATTTAAGTTATTTCTTAGTGAGTAAAATAGGGGTGCTGAAATATTTTTAGATTAGGGTTGTAAATTTTCAGATTTTTATTGACAAAGGGGTTTCATTTTAATTAATTTTCGGGTAACCACCACTCCGGATTCCGGCAAAGCTTTGGCAACCCAAAACCCCATTCATTTTTCTCTTTTTTCCAGCGAAATTCCACCAGCTCCGCCTCTATTCCTCACATTTTCTGACCACCAACCCAAACAGACCCCATATTCCCCTGTTCTCCTCCTCACTGTTCCGACCAGAAACACAGCCCCAAAACCGCCCTATTTCTTCAACCAAAACACCACCACAGAGACCCAAAACCCCACCATTGAACCACCTGTTTCCCTCCCTGTCACTGCCACGAAACGAACCAGCAGCTCAAACAACCAAAAACCCATCACTCTCTGTTCTTCCATCTCCGACCAGTGGAGAATGCAAAACCAGCCCCCTCCCTCACTTGAAACAGCCACAAAACCCCATCCAAAACCCCCACTGTCCAGCTCTTTATCTCTTTCTTCTCCGGTGGTAAGGCTTTTTGTTACGACCTGAGTCTACACACTGGACGTGGCCAACACTTAAGAACCATTGATGGTCCGTAAGCGAACCCTCATCCTGGCTTACTACAAGCGGAAGACTAACCTATGCATGCAAAAGCTTAAAACTGAACAAAATTCAATAAACGTAACTTTTCAAAACTTTAACTCAAATGAACAACTTAGAATAAAAATAATATATTCAACTCGCCATAAAATAGACATTAAGTCTTTAAAACATTTAATAAAATAAATGAATAATACAGACTTCTAAACTATACTGACTATCTATGAAGCCTCTAACTGATAAAGACGGAAGTCAGGACAAGACCCACGACATCCTGACTAAACTGAAAAGTAAATGAAATCCTCTAGAAAATAAGGAGGCTCACCATAGATAACTCGAACTCTCGGATGTATCAATGAATCTCCTGTTGATGATCCTGAATAGTAGTGTCTGCATCATGAAAAATGCATCCCAAATGGCTAAGTACGTGGAATGTACGAGCATGTAAGAGGAATTCAAAAACATAACATAAGTTTAAAACTTGATACAAAGGAAACATACTTACCTCTTCTCAAACTTACTCAACTCAAGGAATACTCAAGGATATTCAAAACTACAAAACTTACTCAACTCAGAAGTATTCAAGGATAAGATACTCAACTCAGAGATTAGATACTCAACTCAAAGATATGATATTCGACTCTTGGTACTCAACTCTAGATACTCAACTCAATATAAAGCAACAATACACATGCAATATATGGAAAGCTTTATAAAACAGTAAAACAACTTAGTTCGTTAAAGAAAATGCAATAAC
>JAJOOO010036287.1:0-14335 GCA_029582685.1 Solanum piurae
TTGGTGATCTTTCCAAAGCAACGAAGCTCTTACCAACATTTTTAGCGATTAAAATACATCTTTAGGAGGTATGAATCACCCAACAATTCAAGAAATATGCTACAACAGACCCTCAAATGTCATAGAAGTTTGGAGAGAAGAATCAAGGAAGCAACGAAATTGCCCCATAAATAAAACAAAGGAAAGTAAAGATGAGCTTAATCCAACAATAACACAAGAACAATATGCTATGAAAAAGTTTCCCCATATTTTGCTACAATTGTCGTCACAGATGATGGCTTGTTGTTAGGGTATAATCTACATAACAAACATTTATTCATTATATGAGCTATTCATGAACAACATCTCAATCACGTACTAATCAATTATGGTGCGATGATACGTCCAAACTTACACTTCAATTAAGAAGTGCAAACGGTCGATGTCAATTTATAGAACTGAACATGAGTTGAGGTCGATCCCATAAAGAATTTGTTTACAAAAATAGTTTTACTAACACTTTTATTCCGTTGTTGCTATTTTTTCCAACAAAAAGTAATGCAGAATGTAAATATGGATTTGGTTTGTGTTTCGAGTAACTGATGTTCGAAGTAGATTATTGGGTCTACTTGAAAGTTTTACCCATGAAGGGTATTATGAGATTTGGTAAGAAGGGGAAGCTTAGTCCCCGGTATACTGGTCCTTACAGAATATCCAAGAGGATTGGCAATGTAGCTTATGAGTTGGGGCTACCACAAGAGTTAGTACCAGTCCATCCGATGTTCCACGTCTCCATTTTGAAAAAGTGTATGGGCGATCCTTCATTGATAACACCAACTGAAGATATTGGAATCAAGGATAGCTTATCTTATGAGGAGATTCCTGTTCAAATTCTAGAGCGCCAAGTTCGCAAGTTGAGAACAAAAGAGGTAGCATCAGTCAAAGTTCTTTGGGGAAATCAGTTTGTTGAGGAAGCTACTTGGGAAGTTGAGGAGGATATGAAGAAGAGATACTAATGTCTCTTCAAATCCGGAGAATTTCCAAATTAAGGTACTAATATTTTTCTTGACATTTTATTTATAAGTTGGCATGTTGTAATTGGATTGTGCTTGTTGGGTGTTTGAACTTCATGCTTGATGTTACGCTTACCCTACTAAGAGTAAGCTCATTCGAGGATGAATGTTCCCAATGTGGAGATATTGTAACACACCGTTCTATAAAGAACTAGAATTAGAAATACTCATTTTTGGAAAGAATGAAAATATGGAAAATTGGTTAAATTATGTTAAGTTTGACTTTTTGGTCAATTTCAAACGACCATAACTCCTAGCTCAGGATACGTTAGTTGTGCTACAACATACCATAGGAAATATCTTTGAATTATCTTTCCAACGCCGCTAAGTTTGTGCGATTTCGAGTTCTTAAGAGGGAGATAAGTCCATTTGAAGTTGGGCAGTCTAGTTAAGGAAAGTCAAAACGGGATTTTGAAAGGGTAGTTTTTTTTCTAATTGAATTTATTGAGCTTAAGGGCTCATTTATTAATCAATGAATATGTACAAAATGGCCCAATGAACCCAAAATAAAAAAGGAAACTAAAATGTGTTTGGCCCTGTCCAAAGGAACCCGCCTGTTTAGCTTAACTAGTTTCTCACCAGGGTTTCTAAAATGAGCTCTCCTCTTTCTCTTCAATATCTCCACAGGGAGCATTTGCTAATCTAATATTTCTCCTTTCACTGCTATGTATCGTCAATGTTGTCCCCCTCTCCATTTCACCATTGCTCTTTCTCTTTCCCTCTCTAACTGAAGTAGTCGTGGATTCTTCCCAACTGACTCCAAGGACCTCTTTATTTGCTGGAAGACTCTGTTGTAAGTTGTTATAGTCTACGATAGTTAGCCTTATGATCACATATTTTTTTGCCCTATTGTGGCACAAGCCATTTATGTAAAATAACATAGTTGTGATATTTGTGTGGTCTATATGTGGTATTTCCTTTGTAATTATGCTTGTACATATTGTTGCTGATGATCCTTGATCTTTCTTGTTTAATCCTTACTGTTGGTATGCTTGTTTTTTCCATTTTAAGATTCTCCTACACTCCACTGATAGTTGTTCAAAGCTCAACCATTGTATTTTTTCTTGTTGTATGTATGCCTCATTTGCCATTCTATCTGCAAGCTGGTTCGCCTCTATGAATCAGTTTATAATGAATGCATTTACCTTCCCCATTAGCTCTTGTATTTCTTCTATCTCTTGTATATACTGCCATGGAATGTTCGATACCTTGTTTATGATTTTTGTAAGGCCTAGTGAGTCAGTTTCCACAATAATCTTTGTGAGATTAGTACTAGAACAATATTTTAGGCCATTTAGAATTGCCTTGATTTCTGCCTCCAAACTTGTAGCCTCCCCTATTTTCTCTGCCTCTACATGTATTAAATCCCCCAAATTGTTTATTAGGCAAAAACTATGGGCATTTTCCCCCGGATTTGCTTTGATTGCTATATCTGTATTGCACTTTATCCATTCACTATGTGGTTTTTCCCAATATATTGGCTTATAGTGCAGTATGGGTCTGTACCTCTTCAACACTTCTATTGTACCTTCCCACTCCTTAGGAATGTTAATCCATGGGAACAGTGTTTTCAGTAATTTGAAAATAGAGTCCTGACTATGTTGCTTGAGTTGTTTAAATGTTACTTCTTTTCCATGTCTTCTTGCATTCCTTTTTTTCCATAGCTCCCACATCAATATAGCTGGTATTGCCTGAAACACAACCATCAATTTTGGATTGGCTGGGGCATCCCACCATTCTGTAATAGTGTGTTGTAAGCCTTCTTCTATTCTGATACATGCACACGAAGCAAAATGCTTCCATAGCTTTTCGCCTATGGGAGCTATTAGAAAAAGGTGACTCATAGTTTCTTGCTCATGGTTATCACAACAGTAGCATCTCTAGGCCATGCTTATTCTCATTCTCTGAAGAATATCTTATGTTGCCACTCTGCCTCTCCATAACAAGAAGTTCATCTTAAAAGGTGCTCCTCTGCTCCAAATGCGACTCCACCACCACTCTTTCTCCTTTTTTTGTCTAAGCCCTTTATATGCTGACTTTACTGTGAAGACCCCGTTGAAATTTCCCATCCACCAAGGCACATCTACATCTCCTTCTTCAATCCTAGGGTCAATGTTTTCAAGAATGTATTCTTCCATTTCTCGCGATACAAGGTTTCTGATCTTCTATTCATCCCATTCCCCATTCACGATGAATTGTTTTACTTCTATTTCTTCTTCTCCTACTCCTTACTCTTCTGTGTAATACAGTGGACCTTGTTTTGTCCAGTTATCAAACCAAAAACTTGTTCCTCCTCCTTTGATTTTCCACCATATCTCATGCTCCATATATTCCCTTACTTCTATCATTTTTTTCCATGCGTGAGAAACTCCCTTGCCAGTGGTCATTATCGGATGCTGCTTCTTACAGTATTTATTCCATATGAAATTGCTCCATAATGAATTGGAGGTCCTAAACTTCCACCATAGCTTTCCAAAGAGAGCTTTGGTGATATCGTGAAGTGATCGAACTTTAATACTCCCTTCCTCCTTTGGGAAACACATGTCCTTCCAAGCTACCAGTGTTTTGCTTTTTCTCCTCCTGTCTTGCACCAGAAAAATCTGGCAAAAACTTGATGCAAATGTTCGATGGTCTTCTGAGGTGGATTCATTGCAGAGAGCAAATATATTGGCATTGACTATAACACATTTGCAATTAGAATAAACTTACCTCCATAAGACAACCATTTATTGTGCCATGTCATTATTCATTTATGTATATTTTTCACCAGATCATCATAGTGTTCCTTCTTCTTTCTTCCATAGAACACTGGACATCCCAGATATATGAATGGAAATGACGCTTGTTTGATTCCAGTTATCATTCTTATTCTGATTCCAACTATTAGAGGAGTGTTGTCATGTAAGTAAAAGAAACTTTTATTCAAGTTGATCATTTGACCCGACACATCTTCATACTCCCTTAACACCCTCATCATCATTCTTATTGATATCCTATCACCTTACTAGAATAATATAGTATCGTCTGCATAAGATACATGATTGATGGAAGGACTCCACTTAGGCATACCATATCCTCCAAACTCTTGCTTCTCATGTAGCTTATTTAATCCCCTTGTCAGTACCAATGCCGCTATAATGAATAGGGTAGGTGATAATTGATCCCCCTATTTTAATCCTCTAGATGATTGGAAAATTCCAAAAGCTTTTCTGTTAACTAACACTGAATACCAATTATTTGATAATAATCTCCAAATCATATCAATGATAGTTTCTGAGAAGCCAAATTTCCTTAGGACTTTGATCAGAAAGATCCAAGATACCCTATCATAAGCTTTTACCATGTCCAGCTTCACCACTACATTGTGATACTTTTTCTTTTGGTTAATGTCTCGGATGATCTCCTGGGCTAGCAAGACATTTTCCGTAATGCTTCTTTCTTTTACAAATCCCATCTGATTTTGAGAGATAATGTTTGGTAACAGCTTGGCTATTCTCTCATGTAGTACTCTTGAAATGATCTTGCTCACAAATGTACATAAACTTATGGGTAGCAGATCAGTCAAACTCTTCACATTCTCCTTCTTTGGCAGCAACACAAGATTTGTATGGGTAATAAATTTTGGCATCATTTTCCCATAGAAGAATGCTTTGACCATGTTGATTATGTCTTCCCCTATAATTTCCCAACAAAATTGAAAAAACAAACCTGAGAAGCCATCTGTGGTGATCAGTTTTGGTATTACATTTAACAACTCGTCGCCTTCTTGTCTGTTAGCTTCTCTAAATTGTTCCATGAGGACACTGCCTCAGCTCCAATGTTTTCACTTGTATTGACCACATCGCCTTGAGTGGTCTGGATTTCTGTCAGCTGTAATTTATTTCTTCTCCCTTTCACATAATTGTGAAAAAATCTGTTGTTCCTGTCTCTATCTTTGAACCATGTCATCCCTGCCTTTTTCTTCTAGAATTCCTCCTCCATATGCAAGAATTTTCTTAGTTCAGCCTCCGTTTTCTTCAATTCAGCTCTATTTTCCGGTGAAGAATTATCTTGCAGTTGTATCTCTTTCACCTTTATCTCATCTTCTAGTGTAGCAATCTGTTGAAAAATGTTTCCGAACGTCTCTTTTCTCCACCTCAATAATACTCCTTTCAGTTTTTTAATCTTTGTCTGATACACTAAAAAAGGGCAGCCTACAAATTCCACCTTCCAATTCTCATCTATTACTTTTTTAAAATTTGGATATTTTGTCCAAAAGTTCAGAAACCTAAAAGGCCGCACTACTAGCTCTTCCTCTGTACTACATATTACATGTTGTGGTGCGTGATCAGAACCTTCTCGCACCTGATGAATGAGTTCACTAAAGGGGAGAATATAGAAAAATTATTGATTCCCAAAGACCCTATCTAGTCTTTTAAAAATACATCCCCCTTCTATTCTACCATTCCACCAAGTGAATTTACTTTCCGATTACTTTAGCTCCATTAACGCACAATTGTTGATGCACTGAGCGAAATCCAAAGCTTCATATTGAGTGAAATCCATGCGTCCTTGTTTCTCCCCCTCATTCATTATGAGATTGAAGTCCCCTCCCACTAACCATGGTGTGTTTTGCACTTCAGTTAGGCCTTCCAGCTCTTCCCACAGCTCAAGTCGTTCCAGCGCATCACATCTTGCGTAAACTGATCTTATCATAATTTCCTTATTGTAGTATCTGAACTTCATTGTCAAATTCTGTAGAGAAGAGAAAATAAGAGGATAAAAAGGAGAAGAAGCAAGGAATCTCCATGTTCTTGAAGTTTCGCTTGAGGATTTCACTAAGGGTTTATCCCTACGAGGTATGTGAGTTCACATAGCATTGGGTTCGTTCACCCACGTTCCAAACATGTTTATTTTAGTATGATTTTATTCCTAAAAGATTGAAACTTTGATGTTCTTAAGTTATATTCTTGAATTGCTTTCGTTCTTGAATTTGAGATGAGATTGAGGAGTTCTTGAGAGTTTAAGGTCAGTTTTAGAGCTGTATTTGATTAGATTCTTGTGTACATATGATGGGTATCTGAATCTAAAGAGAAATTAAGAAACAGAACTGAGTTTAGGTGAATTGGGGTTAGAAAATGAAGAAGGAACATGTAACGCCCTAAGCCTACACACCGGACGTGGCCGGCACTCGAGAACCATTATTGGCTCCAAGCGAACCCTTGGCCTGGCTTACTTACTCACCGGAAGAATTTAAGCATTAAGAAAAGAACTAAAATGCAAGATAACTCAGAAGTCTCAAACTAAACTCATAATGTTTTAGAAATAAACATTTAACTTAGCCAAAGTGGCAATTCAAATTTGAACATAATCTAATAACAAGATAATGACAAAAGAACTAACTGATTGTCTATCTATGAAGCCTCTAAACCACTGAGATGGATGTCGGGACAAGACCCACGACATCCTAATGAACTAAAATACTGAAAACAATAAAAGGGATCCTCCGGAAAGACTGAAACCTCACCACAGACTCTAACTGCTCAACTGGATCACTGATGCACTGGATGCTGATCCTAGTTACCTGCGTCTGCATCATAAAATGAAGCATGATAACTGGCATCAGTACATTGAAGGTACGAGTATGCGAGTTGCAATTCTAAACAAGACATAAGCTTGAAAGGAACTGATGAACTTACCTGGCTCAACTCAACTCAATTTAACTAAACTCATTTTAATATAAAGCAGTGTAAATAAATGCAGTATAAAGAAAGGCTTTAAACCATGGTATTCAACTCTATGTATTTAGAAATACAATAATAACTATATATATAAGCAAAGATACAATATGAACTTTGTTTGTATATGAAAATACAAATATATCTGACATATATAAAAATATAAATACTGTTGTGGGAGTTTCTCTAACCGATAACCACCACTCTTAGCCTAAGTGATGATACAATTTCTTGCCCACGCTGCAAGAACTGTCCTATACTTTCGTCATATATGATGCCTTAACTAAGTGGATCCACTAGTCTATGCCAAAAGATACTTAACGAGTCATCTAAAAAGTATGATCCTTTACTACCCATGATGGCTACATGGTTTATGGAGACTTGAGTTAATATGAACTCGCATCCCTATATCGATCATCAATACTACTCCCAAAATATTCTTAGCTCATATGTTTTTAAAACAAACTTCTTTCTTTGATTTGAGATAATTACTCAAAATTTAGCTTAAAAGCTCTCTGGGAATCTGTGTTCCCTTTCTTGCTCAAATGTGAAAACATTTTAAACTCTTGGGAATACTTAGTTCATTTATAGCTTTTTGAGAAATGAACTCAACTCTTTACTCTTTGTTTACCTTGAAACTTAAGTCTTAAAACAAAGTTAAAATATTTGTAAAAGATTTTTGAAAACTTAATAAACTTCTCTTAACTTCACTTGACTTGACTCTTAACTTTCCTTAAATTGAATTATGGATTCAAGGATTGTGATTTGTGATAGGAACGATCTCATGATGTTTAGGATTGTTTTTAGATAGCTAAACATGAGAAAAGATCAAGAAATCACTGTCTGGAAACAAGTCCACGACGTGGAGTTGCATTTAAATATTTGATCGTGAAATTTAATTTTGAAACAGAGGAGTCCGCGTCCTAACCGCGATGCGGAGCTGATTTTTCTTCACTGGGGGAGCAAGTCTGTGACGCGGACTTGCGTGCCAAAACCTGCACGATTTTTTCCTTCTTCATTTTCCAGCCCCAATTCGCCTAAACTTGACTATTTTTCTCAAATTCTTTTTAGATTCAGATGCCCAGCATATTTACCCAAGAACCTAACTCAAAAAAATTCTAAAACTCAACGTAAAGATCTCAGAAACTTCTCAAGTTTGCCCAATTCAAGAACGAAAACAAATTCAACATATACATATCAAGAACATCAAACTTTCAACCTTTTTAGAACGAATTTCCCTGAACTAAACATGTTTGGCGTGTGGGTGAACGAACCCAAAGCTATGAAAGTCTCACATACCTTATAGGATAGAAACCTTGGCGAATTCCACAACCAAAATCGCAAAAACTTGACGAATCTTGAGTTTCGCTTCTCCTTTCTCCTCTTTTTTCTTCTCTCAAAGCCCTAGCTTATTTCTTAATTGCGTAAACTGAACTGACTAAGTTTAGACCCCAAATAATTTACAAAAAACTGATTTAATTAATTGGGTAAGGAAAAGACTAACCTAGCCTTCAAAAATCCGGATTAGATTTTCCTTATACGAGTAACCCAACTTCAAATGGACATATCTCACTCATACGAACTCGGAATAGCGCAAACTCTGCGGCGTTGGAAAGGTTATTCCAAAATGTTTCCCAAGAAATATGGAACACACCTAAATCATCCTGACCTAGGAGTTATGGTCGTTTAAGTTGAACAAAAACTCAACTTAACATATTTAACAAATTTCCAGATTTTTATATTCTTTCCAAAAATGACTATTTCTAATTTTTAACTTCTTTATAGTTCTTTCAATTAGCGAGGTGTTACCATATATCCCCATTAGGATCATTAGTACTTGAATGAGATTACTCTTACTAGTCTAAGGGTGTAACATCTAACATTCAGCTCAAACACCCAACAACCAATGCAATTACAACATGCCAACTTATAAATTAAAAGGTACTAAGAATAAAATTAGTACCTTGGTCTGTTACTTCTCCGGATTCAAAGAGATTTTGGTATCTCTTCTTCATATCCTCCTCAGCTTCCCAAGTAGCTTCCCCAATAAATTGGTTCTTCCAAAGGACTTTGACTGATGCTAGTTCCTTTGTTTTCGACTTTCGAACTTGGTGATCTAGAATCTGAATAGGAATCTCCTCATAAGACAAGTTGTCCTTGATACCAATATCTTCAGTTGGTATGATAAGTGAAGGATCTCCCATGAACTTCGTCAACATGGAAATGTGAAATATCGGATGAACCACTGCTAACTCCTGTGGTAGCTCTAACTCATAAGCTACCTTTCCAACCCTTTTTGATATTCGGTAAGGAATAATATACCAGGGGCTAAGTTTCCCCGTCTTACCAAATCTCATAACACCCTTCATGGTTGAAACTGTTAAATTAAGTCTTAGGCCTAACTCACACCCCAAAAGCTAGCTCAAAGGGAGGAGGATTGCCCAAGCCTTATAAGGAGTCCACCCATCTCATTAACCACCAATGTGGGACTTTTGTCATTCTTTAACACCCCACCTCACGCCCAGTGCTTAGCATCTGGTGCGTGGACAATTTTGATTTTGTGGGCCCCAGCATCGGGTGAGACGGGCCCTGCTCTGATACCATGTTAAATTAGGTCTTAGGCCTAACTCACACCCCAAAATCTAGCTCAAAGGGAGGAGGATTGCCCAAGCCTTATAAGGAGTCCACTCATCTCATTAACCACCAATGTGGGACTTTTGTCATTGTTTAACAGAAACTTTCAAGTATACAGAATCATCTACTTCAAACTCTATGTCTCTTCTCCTAACATCAGTGTAGGATTTCTGACGACTCTGGGTTGTTTTCAATCTCTCTTGAATAGCTTTCACCTTCTCCATAGCTTGATGGACTAAGTCTGGTCCTATCAACCCAACTTCACCAACTTCAAATCATCTAATGGGCGATCTACATCTTCTCCTATAAAGAGCTTCATATTGAGCCATTTGGATGCTAGCATGGTAACTATTGTTGTAGGCAAACTGAATGAGAGGTAGGTGATCATCCCAAATACGCTTGATATCAATCACACAATCTACATTGATACCTCAAAACACCATCTCCCCCTTGGCTTTAATTCAAGCAATATAGGGTCTTGGTCTTGCTTTTCTTTCATTTCTGACACTAATGATGATTCAGCCCCATTCATCACAACTAGTCCTCCTTCTGTGGAATCCATTATTCGAACTCCTAGTCATTCAAGTCTATGCACCTCTTTTGCTAACTCTTTCGTATCTTCCTCAAAATGGGTGGTACTACCCATAGATAATCTACATCAAGGAATCATCAACAATATTAGCCTTACATGGGTGATAAAGAATACTCATGTCTTAATCTTTTAGTAACTCTAACCACCTTCATTGTCTCAGATTAAGCTTTTTCTGACTAAAAACATACTGAAGACTCTTGTGATAGGTGAATACATCAATGAACAACATACAAATAATGACGACATATCTTTAAAGCAATACCACGACAGCCTACTCTAAGTAATGGGTTGGGTAATTCTTCTCATGAACTTTCAACTATCTGAAGGCATAAGCTTTAACCTTGCCATTCTACATTAATACGCAACCCAAACCAACTCTAGATGCATCACAATACACCACAAAACCTTGAGTACCTTCTGGTAAGGTCAAAACTGAGGCAGTAGTCAACCTCTTTTTCAATTCCTGAAAGCTTTTCTCACAAGCTTCAGACCATTGGAACTTCACTGTCTTCTAAGTTAACTTTGTCAAAGGGGATGAAATATATGAGAACCCCTCTACGAACCTTCTATAATATCCAGCCAAACCCAAGAAACTCCTAATATCAGTTGGAGATGTGGATCTAGGCCAATTTTGCATTGCCTCAATTTTATGAGTATCAACTTTAATTCCCTCTCCAGACACAATGTGGCCTGAGAATGCCATAGATTCAAGACAAAACTCACACTTAGGGAACTTGGCATACAACTCTCTATATTTAGAGTTTGGAGAACTATTATGAGATGACTAACATAATCTTCTTCATTCCTTGAATATATTAGTATGTCATCAATGAAGACAATAACAAACATATCTAAATAATGTTTGAATACTCTGTTCATAAGGTCCATGAATGCCACAGGCGCATTGGTCAAACCAAATGACATGACCAAAAACTCATAATGACCATAACGGGTTCTGAAAGCTGTCTTTGGAATATCACATTTTGTTACTCTCAACTGATGATAGCCTGATCTGAGGTCTATCTTGGAGAAACAAGTAGCACCCTGAAGCTGATAAAAAAAATCATCAATTCTCGGAAGAGGATACTTATTCTTGATGGTAACCTTGTTCAACCGACAGTAATCTATACACATACTAAGGGAACCATCTTTCTTTCTCACAAATAAGACCGGAGTTCCCCAAGGTGAGACACTTGTTCGAATAAAGCCCTTATCTAGGAGATCTTTTAACTATTATTTAAGCTCTTTCAACTTTACTGGTGCCATTCTATATGGTGGAATAGATATAGGACGAGTATCTGGAAGAACATCTATACAGAAGTCTATATCTCTCTCAGGAGGGACTCTGGGTAGATCATCTTGAAAGACTTCTAGAAACTCTCTTACTACTGAAACTGACTGAATATGAGGTATCTCAACACTAGAGTCATTAACTCGAACTAAGTGATAAACACACCCCTTGGAAACTAACTTTATTTCCTTAAGGTATGAAATGAAACGACCCTTAGGCACTGCTGAACTGCTTTTCCACTCTAAGACTGGCTCATTAGGAATTTGGAACTTAACAACTCGAGTTCTACAATCAATGGAGGCAAAACATGAATGAAGTCAGTCCATACCTAGCATGATGTTCAAATCTTCCATGTCTAACTCAATTAAATCATCCATGGTGTCTTTATGATTGATAGAAATGACACAATCACGATAAACTCTTTCAGCTAGAATAGACTCCCCAAAAGGTGTAGAAACACAAAAGGGTTCACAGAGTTTCTCAGGAAGAACATCAAAACTATTTGCAACATAAGGAGTTACAAAAGATAAACTTGCTCCTGGGTCTAGCAAAGAATAAACATCAAGAGTAAAGACTTTAATCATGCGAGTGACAACATCTGGAGAGTTCTCTTGCTCTTGGCGAGTAGTGTTCGCATAAAGACTGGTTGTTCCTCTGCCAGTACCGAAAGTAGATCCTCTAGGTGCAGTCCTGTCTGGTGGAGCAATTGATGAATATTGGGCTCTATTACCCTGATTCCCATTACCTTGCCAGTTCTTGGGACACTCTTTCATGAAATAAACCTCTTGTCCACAGTTGAAGCAACCTGACTGGCCATCACGACACTTACCTGGGTTGGTTCTACCACACTTAGCACATGTAGGAGCCCAGTTACCTTCTTGTGCCACACTACCCTGAGATTGAGCAGGTCTACCCCTGAAATGTTGGGAATTCAGACTATTATACTCACATTTGTTTCTAGGTGCAGGTGCACTAGCAGATGACAGAGCATGTCCTTTTTCCTTTTGCTGAAAGGATGAACGATTCACATTACTTTTGTGCTACCCGAACCCATTTCCTGTCTTAGCTTTCATATTTCTGAATTCCTCTCTTTCCCTCCGCTTCCCTTCCTCGACCCACTGCACATATACCATTAATCTCGAAATATCCATATCCCCAATTAGTAACGCTGCCCTGCCCTCTTTGCTTGATAAACGAGACAACCCAGCAACAAACAAACTCATTCTACTCCTCATATCCGCAACCATCTCCGAAGAATAATGGGATAGTTGGGTGAAATTCAACCCATACTCATGAACACTTAGTGACTCTTGCTTAAGGGTAAGAAATTCTCGTACCTTAGCCTCTTTCAGTTTTCAGGGAAAGAAACGCCCCAAGAAGGCCTCCTCAAAACAAGCCCAACTCGCAGGTGGCACATCATCAGCTCTACCCTCCTTCCACTAGTCAAACCAAGTAATAGTAATATTCTTCAGTTGATATGCAACTAGTTCAACTCACTCAGTATCGGCAACGCACATAATATCAAATACCTTTTTCAGTTCCTCAATAAAGTTCTTTGGATCCTCAGTAGTTCTTGAACCCGTGAAACTTGGAGGATTCATCCTCAAGAACTCTCGGATCCTCAAGTATCAGTCACTTCATGTCTAGCTCCTCTTTGTTGCCCAACGTGGTTAGTTACATCTTGACTTAGCATCCTTATTGCTTTTCTGAACTCAGCGTTACTGACTTCCCCTTGAGGTTTTACTTCAGCTGCATTTGGTAACTCTTGCTCCTCAACATTACACCTAGCAGGAGGACCTCTGACAGAACTTCGTGTAGGCATGATTATCTAAAAAATGCACAAGCACGAATTATAAGAAACTTTTTAGAGATCAAATGCATAAAATGAGAGTAAAAGAAGTGAGAAATTTTCTTACGTGTTGCAGCCTCCTAATTATAGATGTGGCTCGCTTCACACTGATAACTAGGACTCTATAGATACAACTTCATACACTCCCTAGGACTCTTGAACTCTGTGCTCTAATACCAAGATGTCACGCCCCGTGCCTACACCTCGGACGTGGCCAACACTCGAGAACCATTGCTGCCCCAAATGAACCCTTGGCCTAGCTTACTTACTCAACGGAAGACTTTAAGAATCAAGAAAAGAACTCAAATGCAAGATAACTCAAATGTCTCAAACTAAACTCATAATGTTTTAGAAATAAATATTTAACTTAGCCAAAGTGGTAACTCAAATCTGAACATAAGCCAATAACAAGATAATGACAAAAGAACTAACTGACTGTCTATCTATGAAGCCTCTAAACAACTGAGATTCATGTCGGGAAAAGACCCACGACATCCTAATAAACTAAAATACTTAAAGAAATAAAAGGGATCCTCCGGAAAGCAAGAAGGCTTACCACAGACTCTTAGTGCTCAACTGGATCAACGATGCGCTGGATGCTGATCCTGGTTACCTGCGTCTGCATCAGAAAATTATGGAGGCTAACTGGAATCAGTACATTGAATGTACGAGTATGCGAGTTGGAATGCTAAACAAGACATAAGCTTGAAAGGAACTGAAGAAGTTACCTGGCTCAACTCAACGCAACTTAACTGAACTCATTTCAATATAAAGTAGTGTAAATAAATACAGTAGAAAGAAAGGCTTTAAAACATGGTTTTCAACTTTGTGTATTTAGAAATACAATAATAACTCTATATGTATGCAAAAATACAATATGAACTCTATTTGAATATAAAAATACAAATATATCTGATGTATATAAAAATACAAATACTATTTTGGGAGTTTCCCTAATGAAATGACCCAAAAAGTCCTTAAAAATGTGCTTCGGAAGTTACCGGAAACTTGTTTAGCTATTTATAAAAAAATCCGTTTCGTTTTTCGAAACTCCGACTTCATATTCTTGTTTAGGGGGTCAAATTGAGTGGGAAATGGGTCTAACCCAAATTTTAGAGCAACCGTATCAAAATCCGAAATTTCCAAGTGAAGCCTTTTCGAGGGTCTACTTTGGAGGGTCATATCTCCTAGCACACAAAT
>JAJOOO010036288.1:0-19126 GCA_029582685.1 Solanum piurae
TTATTCAGTTATACATGCCTCAGTTATTAATGCATCAATATCAATTTAATTGTTGCATTCTCAGTTTGCATGTTCAGTTTGAGCTATCCAGTATTTACAGAAATTCAGTCATAACCAGTTAACCATATAATTCATTGGGAGTAGCAAAATACCGAGTTAAACTAGGGTACATCGTACCCATATAGTCCCAGAACTACGAGCCAAGTTGGTGTAAATCCCCTCTGTGGGCAACATCAGTTTAGTAATCACGCCAGCATGCCTCTATACCTCTGGCCGGGTATATTGGGTCCTCTCGATGGGGTGTATACATCAGACTCCACATTTAACTCATGTTTTATGTCGGTTATTAGTAGCTCCCACAGTTCAGTTAGACTCTATTGCATTAACCACATTTACAGTTCATTCAATATTCAGTCAGCAGGTTATAAATTGGTCACTGCATTCAGTTATCTCAGCATTCAGTATTTACATCATGTTCAGATTATGTCATTGCTTATTTATTTTGTTCAGTTATGATGTTATTTCAGCTTTATTCTATCTTTCATGCTCAGTACCTTTCAAGTATTGATGCATACGTGCGCTACATCTTCTCATGATGTAGGTTCAGGTTCTCAGCATCTAGATAATGCCTAGATCGATTCCCGATCTTCAGTTCAGCAGCATCAGTGATGAGTCCTCATTCTTCGAGGACTAGTGACATGTTTATCTTTATCGATTTTAGTCTTTTGTTTTAGTTTTACTAGATCTAGTTGGGGCATGTCCCAACATTTCTAGTCAGTTTAGAGGCTTATTTCAGACATAGTTAGATTCAGCTTAGTATTGAGTTAATATCTTTTTTGTATTAAACTCATCAGTTATCATTTATCTCAGTTGTAGTATATGGGTATTCCCCATCTTTACATTTTGTTTATGATTTAGCTTCTGCATAAGTTTATTTTCTTTAGTATGTTCATGATCATGCCAACAGGGTTAGCTTGGGATTACTTGTGGTCCTAGATCTCGTGTCCGCGTCTCGAGGGTAGTCTCGGGGCGTGACAAATATTGTATTCCTCAAAGTTTTTTCTTAGTAAAAGATATTACTAACCAAATTATTTTGGGAGTTCCTTTTATAAATGATATTCCCCCCTTACTTATTGGGATTATAAAAAAATCATTGGTACTTGTAACGGCAAACCTTTTATATTAGAGTTTATTACAAAACCGTTTACAGGAATGATAAATGAACTATCTTCAAAATTAATTTTGAAAAATAATCAAGTCAGTTTTTTAAAATGAGAAATTAATAGTATTGAGATTGATAATATTCTCCAAAATCCTTAATCACATGATAAGATTGCTATTTTGAAAAATCAATTATCCCTTGATATCTCTGGAGACCATCCAAATGCTTTTTGGAACAAGAAAAAGCATGTGGTCAGCCTCCCTTATGAGGATAACTTTATTGAGGATAATATTCCTACAAAAGAAAGACCTTGCCAGATGAATTCAGATTATCTGGAGTTATGCAAAAAAAGAAATTGATTCCTTGCTTCAAAAGGGCCTTATAAGGCATTCCAAATCTACATGATCTTGTACAACTTTTTATGTTAATAAACACGTTGAACAAGAAAGAGGTGCACTCTACTATCTGGGTCCACCCTACACGCCCTCCTAGTTAACGGGTAATCCAACGAATTCCTTCGACATTCTTTCAATAACCTGCCTGGATATCAATACTTAACCTTAGTATTACTGTTCAAACTATCTTAACAATAGACATTATCACCATTTCTTATAGTAACCTAGTATGTTATAGTTCAACACAACTAGTTTAGTCTGTCATTTAGGCTAAGTACATAAACAAAAACTTAAAATAAACATGTACCTGGAGTAGAACTCCACTCAGAATGATGTACGAACCAAGCTGAAAGTTTTTTATTATTCAAACTCCAAAATTTACAAAGAAAATATTACAATACTAGAAAGAGAGAGATAGAGAGAGAGGGGGTTCTAAGACCTGCTTCACTAAAGAGAGTTTTGCCTCTTTATATAGGGGTCGAGGAATCTAAAGTGATAAGATAAAGTGGCCCACGCAATTTACAATAGCCAATAAAAAAGAGATAGGACCGACATATAGGCATGGTCTTTCCATTACAACATGTGGCCGACATATCATTATGGCCTCCTTTATTAAAGTCTTTTGGCTTATTACCCAAATTATTTTGATTTGTGGGGCCTTATTACTTTACACCTTTCCCTTTCCCTTGCAGGTGGTGTTGCTGGAAGATTCTTCCACTTGTTCTTGGAGTCTTTTGAGAAGAGCATCGATGTCAATCTCTTTGTTGCTATGAGTACTCTGGGCCTCTCCTGCCATGCATGATTCATCGTCATCATTGGTGTGGCTTGCTGACACCATGGATATATCATCTCTAATGTCTATATCGAGATATTTTATTAAGTCTCTCTTTACTTCTTCCATATATATGGCAATTGCTTCTGATTTAGATATTAATCCTTTCTTCATATGAAGCTTCCTTGCAATTTTCTTGAATTGACTGATATCATCCACATGTGGTTTTGATCTATCTGTATTATGGTATTTGTCCATTGTTATATTTATTAAATCAAGGATGTCTTGACCATGAATTTTTCCTTCAGGGTCTTTTGTACCAATTTGTTCCAGAACTTTGTATGAAAAGTTCTTTGTAGACATGGGAACCCTTCAGAAGTATTATTAATTTCTATGGACCATTTCATAATCCAGGGAATTGAGAATTCTATGAAAAAATACATTAAGGACATACCCTGAAAGAATATATTATCTTGTTCCAAACTTATAAGTTTAGGGGAGATGTCCACCCACTCAAAATATAATGTTTTGTACGGTTCTGGAATTTTTTTTATCGAGGGACCATAAAAAGTTCACCATTTACAAAACCAATTTGGAATAGGTTGGTTAAAAGAATGGGAGCATATTTTTATGAACCAGGAATGCTTTCTATTAGAATTTTCGTATAATAAAGCTTTATTAAAGCTATTCACATAATCCCAGTAATTATATTTTACTACAATCTTTTGTTCTTGATGGATATAATAATCTTCCTTCAAGGGGCTCATTCCCCATTCCACTGTAGTCATAATTTTCTTTATAATGATCTTTGTAAAATTATATACTTTTCTTGTATTGGTTGGGTAAAAATGCTGGAATTCACCAGACCCTGTTGCTGAGAGTATCATCTCATAATGCATCCTGTATTTATAAGAAAGTGTAGTATACGAAACTGAATCCAGATATCTGGACATTAATTGCCATGTGTCATTTTTTCATGGCAAGTCATTGTGTTCTAGAAGAAGTATGACTTCTTTTTTATCATTTTGATCGAATACTTCTGTGCTCTCTTCATCTGCGAGAACTGTGGAATAAGACGGAGGAATATTATACTTGTCATGCTTGGATTGCATAAAATCCAGAAATTCCTTATAGATTGGATGGTCTGTATTAAGACCACTTGTAGAAGAAATATTTGTTGCTACCAATTTTTGGTTTCCCATTTGAGCGAGGATATTACCTCGACCATCTCATGTCGTTTCTCTTCCTGTCCTTGAGGGTGGAGGCCATGAAGGTCTCATCCTGAAAGAAAAGTAAAGATTAGTCTAAGTATTCTCTTGTAAGAAAATCAGGCAAACTATTATCTGACCCTTTTTTATAATGAATAACAAAATCAAATGGTGCTAATAAAGCTTTCCATCTTGCAAACATCTGTTTAGAAACATCATTCTTACAATCTTTATTAATCATAAATTTAGCCGTTTGGCAATCAGTTTTTATCAAAAACTTTTGGTTATAAAGATCTACTTGGAACTTTAAAACACTTTTCACTATAGACAAAATTTCTTTTGCTATAGTGGTGTAATTTTTCTGAGCGTCGTTCCAATTACCAGAATAGAACTGTATAATATAATGACGTTTATTCTCTAGACAATATTGTGTCAGGATACCACCATATTCTATATTTGACACATCTGTTTCAATCGTCTTCTCCCAATTAGGGTTGGCCAAAGTAAGACATGGAAGACTTTTATCCTTTGTCTTAATCCTTTTAACTACTGCAGTATGATTATCTGTCGAAGCCTTAGGATTATTTTTTAGCCTGTCATATAAAATAGCAGTATCATTGGCTAAATACTTTATAAAGGAGCGACATAGTTAAGATTTCCAAGATATCTGTGTAACTAGGTCTTATTAGTCAAAATGTTAGGGAATTTGGATGCAAATTCAATGTTATTTTGACTAATAAGACCCAGTTATAGAGATTTCTTGGAAGTCTTAACTATGTCGCTCCTTTTATAAAGGATATTTCCCCCCTTACTTATTGGGATAATAAAAAAATCATTGGTATTTGGAACGGAAAACCTTTTATAATAGAGTTTATTACAAAACCGTTTACAAGAATGATAAATGAACTATCTTCAAAATTAATTTTGAAAAATAATCAAGTCAGTTTTATAAAAGTAGAAATTAATAGTATTGAGATTGATAATATTCTCCAAAATTAAGGGTTTTTATAAAATCAAGATCCTTACTATTTTCTTCATAAGAAGATGATGAATCTGAGCTATTACCCATTTCTCTTAGACTTCCGATATTATCAAGTCTAATTTCCATAGTGACATTCTTTTCTTCTAGCCTTTGAATATCATCTTTGAGGTTATTAACCTCTTATTTCAGATCACTGATCGTAGTAGGAGAACTTATAAGTTTTCATCTTTCTAACATGAGATTTTTAACCTCTGCCATGGTGTATGAACCTTCTTTAGTAGGGATTTCCTCTGTGATATGATTTTTAGAGATAGAAGTATTACTAATTTTATCAATAATCTGAGCCCTTATTTCCGAATCTCTTACAATATGTATGAGCTCTATAACTTTGTCATTATAAATGACATTAATACTTAACTCCTTGAACTGGGAATAGATCTTATAAAGATCATCTTCTTTCCGTTCATTTTTTGCATTCTAACCCTTGTTTGACAAGGCAAACATTCATCATCTGAAGACATATAATCTTCTTGGTGAAGAGCTTTAAGACCTTCACTTGTGGAGGATTCCTCATGACTGCTGTATTCTATTTCCGATTTTCCTGAATCAGAATTTAGCATGATTTTGGAAAGAGACTCTTTGACATTATCATCAATGTCGAGGGATTTAATCTTTTCCTTAACTCTGCAATCTTCAGCATAATGACCAAATCTTCCATCCTTGTGGCAACTATCAGATTTGTCAAATTTCCGTTTAGATTTATAAAATCTTTTCTTCTCCTTATAAGGTTCAACTCTTCTTTCTTCCTTTATAATCCTTTCTGGAAGATTTATTCTTGTTTTTAGAAGAATGCTTCTTATCTTTGGAACTTACCTTAGGGATATCTAAAGCGAATTGTTCACAAAATTCTCCCAATTGTTGCCTTTCATTAATGCGATGCCTTTTAATCAGTTGATTCAATTTGATTTCATTGCATAAATAAAGTCCTTCTTGTATGCAAGCACTTATCAATTTCCCATAAGTATAATAATCATAATTGATACTATGGTTTTCTCCTCTAAGAGTTTTCCTAACTCTTTCTGCAAAAAGAGCTGGTAATCCATCTATAAACTTAGATTTCCAATGAGTGCTATTACACTCCAACAATTCCATAACTCTATTGAGGAAAACATATTTATAGAATCTAAAAGATGTGAGAGTCTTGCACCTAAGATTTTGGAGCAAGGTTCCTACGGTCTCACTATTATCCGACCATCTTCCTGAGAAATGTTCTATAATCTTAAGAACAAGGGTATAAATAGTGTTTTGGGTAAAATCCTGTTCTCCTTCTTGTTTTACCGCTTGGAGGATCTTATCTCGTTGCTCCTGGTTGAGATAGTTATCCCACTAGCCTTTCAATTGGCAAGTAAACCCTGCTGTTATCATATCAGCAATAGTTTTATCACTATTTTTGTTAGCCTTATAGATAGTGTTGTACATGAGCATTTTATGCACAGTTGTATAAATCTGTCTATTTGTATAACCATCTATGTTCCATTCATAGAATTCTTTTCCATTATAACTATTAGTTATAATATGTTCATCCTCTTCCAAGAGCACATCCTGAGGAGTGGGTCTAGGATAGTAGTACATCCTTTGGACCGGTTTTCTACCATATCTTTCTGAGATTTTATTAATATCATCATAAAACTATTTCTTATGACTGCTTTCTCCTCCTGAAAGGCTATCAACCTTTCAAGGTTTTAGATTACTGCCTTTAAATCTCCTTTCTAAGAAATCCTCCAGATCTGAAAAGTCTTTTAACTTGAAATCACCTATCACCAGAGGCGGTTGGATGCTAGTGTTAGCTACTTTCTCTTTTCCTTTAGAATTGGAATTTAGTCTAGAAAGTAGTTTATCAACATTATCATGAAGAGAAGTAATTTGTTCTCCTAGAATGCTCATATAAATATTAGCATAATTTTGCTGCTTGATCATAATATTAACGTGTTGAGTAGTAAGTAAACCAGTATTATCTTCAAACAATTTTGAAAGAGCATTAAATTGAACAATCCGTCAAAACATTGGTATCAGAGCCATGGATTTATAGTAACTATATGTGGTGTTGTTCAACACAGTATTTATTTATGAATCTTATAAAGAAGAAATCTACTGTTAAAAATAGTAGAAAAGAAGAATATGATAAACCACAACATTTATGTCTACTTAATAAGTGGACTATTCCTAAAATACCTCCAAGCTTTATATACCAGATGGGAACTTTTGAGAAACCTGGTCTCAAACAAGTGGTTAAAACCACTGAAGAAACTATTACTATTGATAGCAATCATCAAACATTTAGATTATTATCTGAAAATGATTTGGCCCATTCTAGGGATATTTACAGGTTTATCCATATTGGTTTGGTTCAGGTGGCATTTAAGCCCCTCACCTTGAGAGGTCTACCATAAAGCTTCATAGCATCTTTAAGAGATGGTAGAAATCAAAATTAGAAGAAATCCCTTATAGGGACGATACAAACTAGTCTAGCTTATGGACCAGTTTATTTTAATTCTTATCCTAATCTTCAGATTTCGTTGCAAGATGAGAATTCATTAAGTTTTCTTATGCTTAATGTTAAACTTCATGGTTATGATTATATGCCTGGAACCGAAGTTGTTTGCATATGCTATAGAATTTATTATAAACTGTTATTTACTTTGAATCCTATGTGTAAGATTATTGATTTTAAAATTGAAACCATTCTTATAGAACCCAATTTTGGTAAATCTAAGGTTGTTAATAGAAGACTTATTCAGTGGGATGAAATTGATTTCCCACAAGAGTGGGTTATTGATGGAGAAGCCCAACAAAAAGATAATATTAATGATAAGGTTTCAGAAATTGAACAGTTTAATGACGGAACTGTTAAAATTAAATTCTCTGACTCTACTGCTATGCATAATATAATTGATAATATTCTCCAAAATCCTAAATTACAGGATAAGATTGCTATTTTGAAAAATTAGTTCTCCCTTGATATCTGTGGAGACCATCCAAATTCTTTTTGGAACAGGAAAAAGCATGTGGTCAGCCTCCCTTATGAGGATAACTTTATTGAGGATAATATTCCTACAAAAGCAAGACTTTGCCAGATGAATTCAGATTATCTGGAGTTATGCAAAAAAGAAATTGATTCCTTGCTTCCAAAGGGCCTTATAAGGCATTCAAAATCTCCAAGGTCTTGTACAACTTTTTATGTTAATAAACACGCTGAACAAGAAAGAGGTGCACCCAAGTTGGCCAAAGTAAGACATGGAAGGTTTTTAACATTTGTCCTAATCCTTTTAACTGCTGTAGTATGCGACATAGTTAATACTTCCAAGAAATCTTCATAACATGGTCTTATTAGTCAAAATAACATTGAATTTGAATCTAAATTATTTCAGAACTTTGTATGAAAAGTTCTTTGTAGACATGGGAACCCTTCAGAAGTATTGTTAACTTCTATGGTCCATTTCATAATCCAGGGAATTGAGAATTCTATGAAAAAAATACATTAAGGACATACTCTCAAAGAATATATTATCTTGTTCCAAACTTATAAGTTTAGGGGAGATGTCCACCCACTCAGAATATAATGTTTTGTACGGTTCTGGTAAATATTTTACCGAGGGACCATATAAAGTCCACCATTTACAATACCAATTTGGAATAGGTTGATTAAAAGCATGGGATCATACTTTTTATGAACCAAGAATGCTTTCTATTAGCATTTTCATATAATAAAGCTTTATTAAAGCTATTCACATAATCCCAGTAATTATATTTTACTGTAATCTTTTGTTCTGGATGGATATAATCCATTTCCTTCAAGGGGCTCATTACCCATTCCTCTGGAGTCATAAGCTCCTTTTATAAATGATATTTTCCCCCTTACTTATTGGGATGATAAAAAAATCATTGGTACTTGGAACGAAAAACCTTTTATATTAGAGTTTATTACAAAACCGTTTACAAGAATGATAAATGAACTATTTTCAAAATTAATTATGAAAAATAATCAAGTCAGCTTTATAAAAGGAGAAATTAATAGTATTGAGATTGATAATATTCTCCAAAATCCTAAATTACAGTATAAGAATGCTATTTTGAAAAATCAGTTCTCCCTTGATAACTGTGGAGACCATCCAAATGCTTTTTGGAACAAGAAAAAGCATGTGGTCAGCCTTCCATATGAGGATAACTTTATTGAGGATAATATTTCTACAAAAGAAAGACCTTGCCAGATGAATTCAGATTATCTGGAGTTATGCAAAAAAGAAATTGATTCCTTGCTTCAAAAGGTCCTTATAAGGCATTCCATATCTCCATGGTCTTCTACAACTCTTTATGTTAATAAACACGCTGAACAAGAAAGAGGTGCACCCAGGTTGGTAATTAATTATAAACCGCTTAACAAAGATTTGAAATGGATTGGGTACCCTATCCCTAATAAAAAAGATTTATTGGATAGAGTCTATGATGCTATTATATTTTCAAAACTTGATTTAAAATCGGGTTATTGGCAGATTCAGAAAACTGAGTCAGACATATTTAAAACAACCTTTAATGTCCCTATGGGTCAATATGAGTGGAACGTCATGCCAATTTTTTTTAAAAATGCTCCTTTTGAATTTTAAAAAATCATGAATGATATTTTTATGCCATACAATTATTTCATAATAGTCTATATAGATGATATTCTTGTATTTTCCAAAAATATGGAAACTCAATTTAAACACCTTGATTTGTTTAAAAATATTATTGTTCAAAATGGCCTGGTAATATCCAGCCCCAAAATGGCTTTGTTTCAAACAAATGTTAGATTTATGGGTCATACTATTGAAAGGGGGTAATATTAGCCCTATTAAAAGAAGCATTGAATTTGCATCCAAATTCCCTGACATTTTGACTAATAAGACCCAGTTACAGAGATTTCTTGGAAGTCTTAACTATGTCGCTCCTTTTATAAAGAATTTAGCCAAGACTACTGCTATTTTATATGACAGGCTAAAAAATAATCTAAGGCTTGGACAGATAATCATACTGCAACAGTTAAAGGGATTAAGACAAAGGTTAAAAATCTTCCATGTCTTACTTTGGCCAACCCAAATTGGGAGAAGACGGTTGAAACAGACGCGTCAGATATAGGATATGGTGCTACCCTGACACAATATTATCCGGAGAATAAATGTCATTAGATTATACAGTTCTATTTTGGTAAATGGAATGACGCCCAGAAAAATTATGCCACTATAGCAAAAGAAATTCTGGCTATAGTGAAAAGTGTTTTAAAGTTCCAAGGAGATCTTTATAACCAAAAGTTTTTGATAAAAATTGATTGCCAAGCGACTAAATTAATGTTTAATAAGGATTGTACACATGATGTTTCTAAACAAATATTTGCAAGATGGCAAGATTTATTAGCACCATTTGATTTCGATATTCATTATAAAAGAGGTTCAGATAATAGTCTGCCTGATTTCCTTACAAGAAAATATTTAGACTAATCTTTGCTTTTCTTTCAGGATGAGACCTTCATGGACTCCGCCCTCACGAAGAGGAAGAGGATGAACAGGAGTTGGTGGAGTTGGTAGAGGTAATATCCTCGCTCAAATGGGAAACCAAAAATTGGTAGCAGCAAATATTGCTTCTACAAGTGGTCTTAATACAAACCATCCAATGTATAAGGAATTTTTGGATTTTATGCAATCCAAGCATGACAAGGATAATACTCCTCCGTCTTATTCCACAGTTCTCGCAGATGAAGAGAACACAGAAGTATTCGATGAAAATGATAAAAAAGAAGTCATATTTCTTCTAGAACATAGTGACTTGCAATGGAAAAATGACCCACGGCAATTAATGTCCAGAAATTTGGATTCAGTTTCTTATACTACACCTGCTTATCAATACAGGATGCATTATGAGATGATACTCTCAACAACAGGATCTGGTGAATTCCAGAATTTTTACCCAGCCAATACAAGAAAAGTTTATAACTTTTCAAAGATCATTATAAAGAAAATTATGACTCCAGAGGAATGGGGAATGAGCCCCTTGCAGGAAAAAGATTATATCCATCCAGAACAAAAGATTGCAGTAAAATATAATTACTGGGATTATGTGAATAGCTTTAATAAAGCTTTATTATATGAAAATGCTAATAGAAAGCATTCCTGGTTCATAAAAATATGCTCCCGTGCTTTTACCCAACCTATTCCAAATTGATTTTGTAAATGGTGGACTTTATATGGTCAATCGATAATGATTTTGCCAGAACCGTACAAAACATTATATTCTGAGTGGGTAGACATCTCCCCTAAACTTTTAAGCTTGGAACAAGATAATATATTCTTTGAAGGTATGTCCTTAATGTATTTTTACATAGAATTCTCAATTCCCTGGATTTTCAAATGGTCCATAGAAATTAATAATACTTTTGAAGGGTTCCCATGTCTACAAAGAACTTTCCATACAAAGTTCTGGAACAAATTGGTACAAAAAGACCCTGAAGGAAAAGTTCATGGTCAAGACATCCTTGATTTAATAAATATAACAATGGACAAATACCATAATACATATAGATCAAAACTACATGTGGATGATATCAGTCCATTCAAGCAAATTGCAAAGAAGCTTCATATGAAAGGATTAATATCAAAATTAAAAGCAATTGCCATATAGATGGAAGAAGTAAAGAGAGATTTAATAAAACATATCGATATAGACATTAGAGATGATATATCCGTCGTCTCAGCAAGCAATACCAACGATGACGATGAATCATGCATGGTAGGAGAGGCCCAAAATGCTCATAGAAATGAAGAGAATGACATCGATGCTCTTCTCAAAAGACCCCAAGAACAAGTGGAAGAATCTTCCAGCAAAACACCACCTGTAAGGGAAAGGGAAAGGTGTAAAGTAAGAAGGCCCCACAAATCAAAATAATTGGGGTAATAAGCCAAAAGACTTTAATAAAGCAGGCCATAATGATATGTCACCCACAAGTTGTAAAGGAAAGACCATGCCTATATGTCGGTCTTATCTCTTTTTTATTGGCCATTGTAAATTGCGTTGGCCACTTTATCTTATCACTTTAGATTCCCCGACCTCTATATAAAGAGGCAAAACTCTCTTTAGTGAAGTAGGTCTTAGAACCCCTTCTCTCTCTATCTCTCTCTTTCTAGTATTGTATTATTTTCTTTGTCAATTTTGGAGTTTGAATAATAAAAAGCTTTCAGCTTGGTTGGTACATCATTTCGAGTGGAGTTATACTCCAGGTACTTATTTATTTTATGTTTTTCTTTATGTACTTAGCCTAAATGATAGGCTAAACTAGTTGTGTTGAACTATAACATACTAGGTTACTATATGAAATGGTAATAATGTCTATTGTTAAGATAGTTTGAACAGTAATACTATGGTTAAGTATAGATATCCAGGCAGGTTATTGAAAGGTTGTCGAAGGAATCCATTGGATTACACGTTATCCAGGAGGGCGTGTAGGGCGGACCCGGATAGTAGAAGCTTTCAATAACTATTGCCAGAATTGTTTATACTTGTAAAGGCACCCTAAGTAAGACTGAACGATCCGTCGAAACTTTTCATTATTATTATTATTATTATTTACCCGGTTAGAACTGCTAGGCACATGGGCTCAATAACAATACGTATTGAATCTCGACAGACCCTTTTGCTCGGGTAAAAGGATTCAGTCATTCCATACATTCATAAAACTATATAAACAATTATATATATTTCGATTAGGATTATTCCCTGAATTTGGATGCTAACAAGCTAGATTGAAGATGACCACGCGGACTACCACCCATTATCAGAGATCCTGTTACTTGGTATCAGAGCATAGGAATTTTCATGGTAAATATGAGATTGATGTGAAGTATTTGACATAGATATGTTCTCTTGATCATGGATCTAGAAGAAATGAGTACTAAAAGTACTAGATTGGAAGAGGTAGATATACCACAAAACTTTGATTTGTTAAATAAATGGACAATTCCAAAAATTGATATTAAAACCATTTATGATAATGGTGGTTTAATAAGATATCTCATAAATAGTTAATTAAAACAACTAAGCAATCTTTGGTGATAAATTCTTCTGAACAGACTATTCGTGTCACGCCCCAAACTCGAGGGCCGCAACTAGCTCCTAATGCCAAAACTCAGGCCCGAGCCGACCCTGCTGAACCATTTCCTACTAGCGTATGGTGGCCACACGCAATCAAGGAATCAAACAAGTATATCTCAGCTTAAAACTAAGCCCTCGGCCGGTAAGGCCTCTGTCAAGTGATCTACAAAGAAACACCTACTCCCAGGAGATCATATAAATAAATAACCAACTAGCACAAAATTCTTGATTGGGTCGTCGAGGCCACCGTGATATCTATGCACAAACTTGAAGCAGGTATATATCAAGACAATACATCAAAAAGCTCACAAGCTTCACCAAACCAACAAAACTAAGCCAACATGGCCATAACCTAGTTGTACACCCCATACACTAGTCTGCAAGCCTCAAAGAGTAGTAAAGATTGGCGGTACAGGGTCCCAGCCTACCCATAAAAATATACACAACAAAAGCTAACAAACCTCCAAACTTTGGCAGCTCCGGAGGAAAGGGGCTAGCCAACCGGATATTAGTCAATCCTGCTACTGAAGAGGTCTACTCGGTCGTCTGTCAGGACCTACATGCATGAATGCAGCGCCCCCAGAAAATGGGGCGTCAGTACAAAATAATGTACAGAGTATGAACGGTTGTAGACTAAATGAGCAAGTATCATGACATACCAAAAGCAATCAGGAAAGGAAATTAAATTTAGATAAGCATGCCAACCTACTACTGAATCTAATAAAATACAATAATGATCAAACATCAACCTAACCAAGCCCCCATAAGCCCAGTAGGTACAAACAACATACCACCTACTTAGGCCCCCATAAGCCCAGAAGGTGCCAAATCAATCTACATAACCTTATCGGTAGCCCCTTGTCTTTGTAAGAAGTCACATAGCCCTTTTTGGCAACGATATAGCCCCGTAGGCAGCGCATAGCACTCTTAGGCAACATCATAGCTCTGTGGGCTGCACGCAGCCATGTTTGCATCACATAGCCCTGTAGTCAATACATAGCCCTCTTTGGCGTCAAAATAGCCCCGTAGGCAACACATAACACTCTTTGGCATCAATATAGCCCCGTGGGCAACACAGCCCTCTTTGGCAATAACATAGTGCTATTAGACAAGATCATAGCCCCCATAGGCAGTTCATAACTCAATAACTAACCACAATAGCTCAACAACAACAAAATATAAATGAATTTATGTATGGTTTTTTACTTTGTTCCGAGATGGTGGTACAGTCAAATTCGATGCAACACGTTATTGGCTTTGTCTTTTTTACTCCGTCTAGCCAGCCCAGGTTCTAAGCCCGTTAATGAGTTGAAAAAGGGCGCTTATACCTGGTTAGAACTTCTAGACACATGGGCTCAATAACAATACATATTGAATCTCGACAGACCCTTTTGTTCGGGTAAAAGGATTCAGTCCTTCCATACAGTCATAAAACTATATAAAAATTTATATATATTTTGATTCGGATTTATTCCCTGAAATTGAATGCTAACAAGCTAGAATGAAGATGACCGCGCGGACTACCACATGTCATTAGAGATCCTATTAATAGGATATCTGATAACGGGTGGTAGTATCTCTGATGACGGGCGGTATTCCACGCGGTCATTTCCATTTAGCTTGTTAGCATTCGAATTCAGGGAACAAATCCGAATCGAAATATATATAATTTTTTATATAGTTTTATGACTGTATGGTAGGACTGAATCTTTTTACCCGAGCAAAAGGGTCTGTCGAGATTCAATATGTATTGTTATTGAGCCCATATGTATACCAGTTCTAACCGGGTATAGGAGCCCTCTCTCAGTTCATTAATGGGCTTAGAACCTCGGCTGGCTAGACGAAGTCACAAAGAAAAAGCCAATAACGTGTTGCATCGAATCTGACTGTACCACCATCTCGGAACCAAGTCAAAAACCCTACATAAATTCATTTATATTTTGATAAAGTCTAGATCTTTCATGGTAGATATAAAAGTGAAGTTAGTTATCCGACATAGATATGAATCTTTAGCCGGACATAGTCATAGCTCAGATCTGAGAAATAATACTAACAGATTTAAACAGAAATAAACTAGTACCTTGAAAAGGTGGCTGACTCCAAGGCCTAGAAGAGAACTATAAACTTTTATTAACTCCGGTAAGTATCTGGCGAACTCAAACTTTACAAAAGGAGAGCTTTTCAAAGAGAAAGAGAGAGAGAGAGGGTTTTTCTAACCTGCTCCTCTACTAAAAGAAAACAAAACTTATTTATAGAAAGAAAAAGAATCTGTGTACAGTAATCGTGGGTCCCTTATCAGTGGGTCTCATATGTACAGTAACAGTGTATCTACTGTTGATCAACAATGTATCTACTATTGATAGTGGCTTTTACTGTTAGCGATAATCTTTATAGCTTGTCCTTTTTCTTCAGTTCTCAGAGGAAATCTTCCGCCTTTTTCAACGTATCTTCTGAAGTGTGTCTTTTTGACTCATTAGGTTGAGCCTCTTGAAAATTTTAAGTGACGTCATCACTTGTTTCACTCCTCATAGAAGTGTCTGATTTCTCGTATTGAGTGATATTGAGGAGTAGATTCCTCCTAACTTCATCCAGATAACTATTAATCATTTCATCTTTATTTTCATCTTGAATGGAAATTTTCCTGGCAATATGCCTAATGGAGTATCAGCAATTATCCCCTTTTAAGTGAAATAAGATATTCTTGGATACTTTTTGCAATAAGGTCCAGCAATTCTTGTCCATATAGATACTTTGTCCTTCATCAATTTGTCCCAAAAATTATTATAAAAGGTTCTATATAAACAAGGAATCTACTCCTCGGTGAATCCCACTTTCGGGGTCCATTTATGAATCCAAGGGATAGAGAATTCAATGAAAAATAATTTTTTTCAATTTTTTCAATATAACATATATGATCTGTGTGGTATAATTCGTTGAGATCTGGTGAAACCTTAACTCATTCTTTATATAATTTAAGAAATGGATCAGGCAAAATCTTTGTTGTTGGACTGTGGTATGACCACCAATTCAAGAACCAATTAGGGATTGATTCTGCAAATATCTTTGCACAAATATTTATAAACCATGTATGCTTATGTCTCTCATTATTATAGTAGAGGACCTTATCAAAAGCATTAATATAGTCCCAATAGGTGATATTCATAGGGACCTTATTCAGGCTGATCTGCCTTTCTTTCATTGTAGAAATACCCCAATCTTTGATAGATATAATTTGCTTAATAATCATTTTGGAGAAGTTATAAACATTCTCGCTGGTGTTGTATCCTGAGAAGTGCTGAAATTCAACACTACCAGTGTTTATCAAAATGGTCTCATAATAAGATCGGATTTTGTATGACTCACCTGGGAAATATAATTCGTTAATCAAGTATCACTGGAAATTTTCGACAATCTTTGATGGGTTCGATAGAATCTACTGTGGCTTATGGTCCAGTTTATTTTAATACTCAACCTAATTTGCAGTTATCTTTAACTGATTCTAATATATTAGATACTTTGACTTTGAATATTAAAACGCATGGTTATAATTATGCACCTGGATCTGAGTTGATTTGCTTGTCATATCACATCTATTATAAATTGCTTGCTACTTTAAATCCTTGATGTAAATTATATGATACATCAGATCAGACTATTTTGGTAGAAACTAATTTTGCTAGATCTAAGGTCACTACTAGAAGACCTATAAAATGGGAAGAAATTAATTTTCCTATTTATACTTTAGTCTTGACTATTCTAGAGCATTTGAATGGTAGATTTACCAATCAATATGAGATTGTTCGTTCTTTGCTAAATGGTCTTCGATGTAGGCATTTAGGAGAGTTTAGGTGGTATAAGAACACCTATTTAAGTAGGATGATGGAACTACCAGAAAATGATCTAGAACACTGGAAAGCTAAGTTCATAGATGGCTTACCACCTTTATTTGCCGAAAGAGTAAAAAAGACTCTTAGGACTCCGCAAGGAGCTATTCCCTACGACACTTTTACTTATGGTAAACTTATAGGAGCTTGCACTCAAGAAGGTATTAATTTTTGCAATGAATTAATGCTCTCGAGATAGCTTAAGAATGATAAGCTTAGAGAAAGATCTCAGTTAGGAGATTTTTGTACTCAGTTTGGTTTACCAGATACAGGTAAGCAATTCAAACCTAGAGATTCTAAAGACTCTAATCCAGATAAACATCATAGAATAAAAAGGTCTAGACGAAGATCTAGGGACGAACAGAGAGAGCACAGACCTCATCGTAAATCTAGTAGATTTCATAAAAATCGATCTAGGTGGGAACTCGCCAAAATCAAGTGCTATAAATATGGAAAATTTGGACATATAGCACCCAATTGTAGGCTAGAAAAGTTAAAATCATTAGAACTTGATGAAGAAGTTCATGATAAGATTTATAGTTTCTTATATACTTCTGGTGTCTGATTATGATTCAGAATCAGGATCAGAAGAAGAAGTTTTTGAGTCTTCTAAGCAACCCGTTCCTAATATTGTTACTAATGCTTGCAAGTGCATTGGGGATATTTGCTCATGTGAAGATGATGAATTCTTTTATAAATTATAATCTCAATTTGAAGATTTATACTATTACTTCTGACAATGTAATAGAACTTCTGAAAGAAGTTACTGATAATGATTTACGTGATAAAATTATTCAATTTGCTGTTAATAACAGTGCAAGTTCTTCAAAAACGGTTGAAAAACAAAAAAATGATTTTGAATACTCTGCTCCATATTTCTTGTCTGAAGTTAATACTAGACTGAATAAAAATCATGTTATTATTCGTGATACTTCTTTTGATGATTTAAAAGAAGAAATTGAAAATTTTAAAAGGGAGATTAAATCTCTTAAACAAAATCAAATGATTTGTGATCACCGCATTACTCAGATTGAAACTGCTAATAGCAAAGGTAAGAATATTGTTGAGGAAGAATATACTCCTGCAGTTAATACTCTTGCAAAATCTATTAAATTTGATCCTAAAAAGGATATGTTTTTGGGAATGATGCAGGTGGTTACTACCCATAAATGGTATGTTAATTGCACCATATTGATTGATAATCGATTTTCCGTAACTATTATTGCTATGATTGACAACGGTGTCGATGTTAGTCATATTCAAGAGGGTCTTGTACCAACTAAGTATTTTGAAAAAAAAACTCACATGGTTAGATCTGCGTCTGGACATGCTTTAGATAAAAAGTATAAGTTGCCTAAAACCGTATTTTCCAAAACAAAGTATGCATACCACATTTCTTTTTCTTAGTGAAAAACCAGTTACATCCTCCAATTATACTTGGAGCGCCTTTCATAAATGTCATTTATCCATTTACTAGTATAACTGCTAAAGGGTTTACTTCTACATATAAAGATCAGAATGTTAGTTATACCTTCATCACTGATCCTATTTCACGCGATATTAATGCTTTAATTAATATGAAACAAAATCATATTGACTCTTTACAGCTTGAAATGTTTAGCATAAATATATTTGATACTTTAAAATCCACTAAAGTACAGGAAAAAATTAAATTAATTTCCGAACAAATGACGGTTGACGTTTGTGCTGGTCACCTTAGTGCTTTTTGGAACAAAAAAAAACATATTGTGACTCTTCCATATGAAGAAGATTTCTCTGAGGATAATATCCCTACAAAGTCTCGTCCCTGTCAAATGAATGCCGAATTAGTTGAATTCTGCAAAAAAGAAATTGATACTTTATTACAAAAGGGTTTGATAAAACCTTCTAAATCTCCTTGGTCTTGCACTGCTTTTTATGTTAATAATGCAGCAGAAAAGGAACGAGGAGTTCCTAGGTTAGTCATTAATTACAAACCACTAAATAATTATTTAAAATGGATTAGATATCCCATTCCAAACAAAAGAGATTTTCTATCAAGATTATATGAAATATTTTCTAAGTCTTGGTTGCGGCTGATTATGTATCAAAGTGGGTGGAAGTAGTTGTGCTCCCCAACAATGAAGGTAAAAGTATCACCTCATTTTTGAAAAAGAATATCTTCTCCAGATTTGGTACACTGAGAGCGATTATCAGCGATGGAGGTTCCCACTTTTATAATAAGTTGTTCAAGGCGCTACTTGATAAATATGGTGTCCACCACAATGTAGCCATTCCTTACCATCCGCAGATTAGTGGGCAAGTTGAAGTGTCCAACAGAGAGATTAAGCAGATTTTGGCGAAGACTGGGAATGCCAATAGAATGGATTGGTCAAGGAAACTTGATATACCGTGAGTTTACGGTATTTCTAATACATTTCACTTATAAGTTGTGTGTGTCTAGGGCCTTTTAGTATTGGTTTTTATGTGTTTTAATCATATGTTGCAGGAAAGATGTTCAGGCGCGGAAGTAAAGAGACAGTTGAAAGAGATGCAGAAAAGGACATCT
>JAJOOO010036289.1:0-12178 GCA_029582685.1 Solanum piurae
CAATACATGACATAATAATTTAAATACAATACATAACATAATGATTTTAAAAATCACAACAATAATTTAGTAATCCGATAGGTCGTTTTCAGATTTAACAATATTCGGAAAAAGATAGTGTATGATCTAGAGAATTGTTGTGTTTGTGACTGCGGTGGTGCTTGTTGATTTCTTTTTTCAATTTTTCGTAGTTGTTCTTTAAAATTTATAATAAAATATAATTTTATATTAAATAAAGAATTTTAAAAAATAAAAATTTTATATTACATGAAAATTATATAGGATGATTATTTTGAAAAAAGAAAGAACGGATTTATATTATGAAATAAGAAAATGAAATAGAAATAGAAATAATAATATAATATTGAGGAGAGAGAAGAAGATTCTTTTTTAGAAAGTAAAATAGAGAATTGGGTTGGAGTTGGTTGTCCGAAAAAATAGAGAACTCTATATTTGGAGAGTAAAATAGAGTGTAGGGTTGGAGATGCCGTTAGTCCTTACCTGAACTAGAAATTGAAAGGTCACATTTTTATACATCCCTAAATTCAATCTGAATTATTGGTTTGATTTCTAATAAATTATTGATGGACTTAAAAACACTCTTCACTTAACTAACTGAACATGAATACACCTTCGATGTTGCAGCATGAGTGAAATACATCCTTAAATTCTCATCAAATTTAAGGGTGTTTTCGACACTTTCTTTCAACTTTTTTATTAGGAGTCTCATGCTTCTACAAGAGTTTGAGATCATTTACTATGTAACGTGGCAGATCAAAAGTGTATTTAAGTTTAATTAATCAAATAAAACAAGAGTATTTATAAAGTTGTCAATAACTCGGAGATGAAGTTAATAATTTACGTCAAATTCAGAGGCGGTTAAAGATAACATTATTAACAATGAAGTTTATAAAGAGCTAAACGACATCGTATGAGTCCATCAAGGCTCATGCTTCGTGATTGTCAGTAGCTCTTCTTGGAAAAACAGTAGATCCAAAGTCCACTCATCAAACTCATAATTTTCCCCTTTGAATTCACCTTTTGTATGATTGAGAAGTAAATAGTAGTTCCCTTTTTCTTCTCTGATTCTTCATATTTTCAAGAATTGTCTGTTTTTCTGTAAATACATTTGTATGGTGATGAGCTAGCTGTGAACCCATCAAGAAAAAGGGGAATTTTTGATTGAAATTAAGAGAATCCCCATGGATTTTCTGAGAATTACTTCTGTAATTTTCATCTGTGGAGTTCTACTGAAATTTCCTGCTATAGTTACAGCTGGTGATATTGTTCATGATGATGACTTAGCTCCCAAGAAGCCTGGTTGTGAGAATGATTTTGTGCTGGTATACTTTTTATCTGAGTTTCTAATGTTTGATTTCTCTTCGACCCAGTATGTTTTAGGTGATTATCTTATCTGGGTTTTTTTCAGTTTTGTGTTTGTTGTGGTTGGACTAGAGAAAATTTAGTTGTTAAGGGTGTTGGTTTTAGCTTGATTGTGATGTTACTTTCATTTTCTCAGTTGGGTTTCCTCTATTTTGTTCGATTTTTGTGCTCTTGTGCTCGGACTTGTGAACATTTAGCTATGAAGAAGTGTTGATTTTAGTTTGATCCCATGTTACTTGTAATTTTGTCAACTGGATTTCCATTACTTTTGATGCTTGCTTGGACTAGTGAAAATTTCGTACTAAAAGATGCTAATTTTTAGCTTGATCATATGTTTTCTTTTTATGGATAAGGTAAAGTGTTTTATTGATGATTAGTACCAAAAAGGTGCTTTCGAAGTACACCTTGATCCTATGTTACTTCTATTTTCTCAACTAGGTGTCTAATTTATTTTTGGGCTTCATGGTGTTGCTCGGACCAATTAAACTTAGCTATGGAAGGTGCTGTTTTTAGCTTGATCGTATGTTAATTTAACTTTCTCAACTGGATTCCCTCCATTTTGTTCGTTTTTGCTTATTGTGCTTGCATTAAAGAATACTTTTAGTTTTAGCTGGATCATGTCTTGCTTTTTTCTTTTTCAACTGGTCTCCTCTATATTGTTCGGTTTTGCTTTATGAGTGTGGATTGTTGAAAATTCAGCTGTGACAGGTGCTGTTTTTAGCATGATCCTCTGTTAATTAATCTGTCGATTAAGTTATGTTCACCTTATAAAAAAATTTATATCCATCCAAAGTTCCATTTTCTTTTCCGCCTTTTTTGATGTTTTAAGTTATGATTTGATTTTCTTGTTAGGTGGTAATCTATTTATTTTCAGAACAATATAGATCTTGTCATCTTGAGGCAAAATGTGAAGATAAGAACATATTTTCGGAAAGTTCATATAGTATTGTTTGCAGATGCTACATTATGGACCTAATGTTACATATTCTGTTAAGCTGCTGGAGTGCAAAACTTTTCATTGTCTAAACGAACATCTTTATTTAACATGGCTATGGAAGAAGTTAACTTTTTTGATTTAGCTTGGTGGTGCTTTAACAATTTCAAAGGTTTATTCATGGTATCCTTTGATTGTCTTTTGTCCATGGTATCTTCCAGTACTTACCTGACAAGTACTGATGCTTTGGTTAGGTGAAAGTTCAAACTTGGATTAATGGGGAAGAGGATGCAGAATTTGTTGGTGTTGGTGCTAGATTCGGCATTACTATTGTGTCAAAGGAGAAAAATGCACAACAAACTCCGCTTACTCTTTCTGACCCTCGGGATTGTTGCAAGCCTCCAAGGAAAAAGGTCGGTTTCTCCACATAAATGCTTACAGATGTATACCTCAAGGGAATTTTGCTTTATGCTTCTAATAATGCCTTCTATTTTTCAATCCATTTTGATAGCTTTCTGGAGAAGTTGTCATGGTAGATCGAGGCCATTGCAAATTCACAACGAAGGCTAATAATGCCGAAGCAGCAGGGGCTTCGGCAATCCTGATAGTAAATAATCAAAAAGGTAATGGTGATTGATGAATATCCACGGACTATGAAATTATGACAATAAGGTATTTATACTATGTGGTGTAGTAATTGGATGTCTTCTGCAGCAATAATAAGTTTTGGACACATGAAGTCTAAAGATAAAAAAGTTTCTTATTTCTTCTCATTGTTCTCTATCTGAGGGGGTTGTGTGGAGCTCTTACTGTTTTCTGTTGATGGAATGCTGCCGTCCCTCACCACTTGCAATTGTTTTATGGGTGTCATTTCTCTTGCAGAACTCTACAAAATGGTTTGTGATCCTGGAGAAACTGACCTAGATATACACATACCTGCTGTTATGCTACCTCAGGATGCTGGGATAACGCTTAATAAAATGCTTTTAAATGGCTCATCAGGTAAAATTCTGACTTTACATGCAGCTTAGATGAGAAAGAACTTTATATCAACATGTTCTAGGCGCTGTTAAAAGCTTAATGCAGGGATAATGCTGTTAAGTAATATACTCGATCAAGCCCCTAGGGCTGTGGTTCTATGATAAGGAACCAGAACTCTGTGTAGATTGGGCACACATCAGTGTTCAAAAACCCAGCCAACTGCCACGAAGCCTGGCATGTAAGTAAGAGCGGGGTAGAGATACAGGCCGTACTCTGAGTTTCGGACCTTATGGACCAACTAGGCTTGGCCAACTAATCTACAGTGGATTCCTTGGTAATAAGAAAATAACAATGATGTGCTTGATCAGAAAAATGTTGGTAATGATATCTTTGCGTGCACTGTGCAGATAGAAGTCAGGTGCTGAAATCATGGTAAATTTGGCCTGCAGTCATATGGTAGAAAAGTACTAATTTTCACAGTTAATCACCTTGTGCTCCTGCGACTTCGTGATTGTTAACTCTGGGCTACATATAGTGTTTTTGTACTCCCAAAACTAAACTTTCACACAGGTCATAAAAATATGAAGTACTTCAAAGTTTTTACACCAAAGAGATAATAGAAATACCACTCTTTATGGTGCACAGTTTGTCTAATTACATGCTTATAGTACAAACACAATCTTAAAAGGAAAAATAAGGTTGAACGTTTCAGCTTCCATGGGAGACATGAGCTTGCCATGTAGATAGAGTGCTATTGCAATGACTAACCAGTTACATGTTGGAGTGCCTTGTGTTAACTGATGAATTATGGAAGAACCATACTAGTTGAGATGAGAAGTAATTTTCAAATTTGATCGTGCTGTTACAAAAATAGAACGTGAGGGATTCAGCCCATAACTTATCTATACACAAAACAAGGTAAACAGACATGCAAAGGTGAGCAAATGATAATATACACTTCTCCAGATAGTACATGCATGCAAGTTTGTTGAGAGAAAGGTTCTGATGTTCTTTTTATGCTATGGGATAAATCTAGTTTAGACCAATGGATATCTGTTTTTTTTTCTTTTTGCAATTCTTATATAATTATTTAGGTATCTTAGAAAAGCATTCAACTAAGTTCATTGTTTTTAAAAGGCTTTCATAACATTTTAATGAATTTGAAACTCTGGTGGTACTTTAACTTTGATACTGACAATCTTTTTCCCAATCTTTTGCTCTTTCATTTAGTCACCGTGCAACTCTATTCTCCAAAACGACCTGTAGTGGACATTGCAGAAGTATTTTTGTGGCTGATGGCTGTTGGTACAATCTTGTGTGGTTCTTATTGGTCTGCTTGGAGTGCTAGAGAAGCAGCTATAGAGCAGGACAAGTTGTTGAAGGTCGTCCATACTTAATTTAGTAGGAATCTTTGCTAGAGTATGCTGAGATATTTGTGCTTCAGTTTTGCATTAATTTTTCTATTTGTCTCTTCTTGTAGGATGCTTCAGAGGAAGAGCTTCCAAATTTTGGAACTGGTGATTCAAGCACCGTGATGGATATAAACATGATATCAGCAGTCCTATTTGTTGTTGTTGCTTCTTGCTTCTTGATTGTATTGTATAAGTTGATGAGGTTCACTTGGTTCTTTGAAACCTTGGTAGTTCTCTTCTGCATCGGTGGTGTGGAGGTGCGTGTTGTTGCTTTGACATGTTATTTATCATAAATGATGAAATTTGCAATTACCTTCTTGAATACTTTATCCCATAGACTTGTGTTGGCAGATGATATACTTGTCATATTTGACTGCCTTAGATGATTATAATGGGATAACACTTCAGGCAGGTAATTGGTGCACCTTGAGAATACACATGTTTTTCTTAAATATATGTGGCCAGGATTAGGAAGAGCAATGTTGAAAATGTTATAACTTCTATGATGCGTATACAGGTTGTGATAGGCAACATTATTGTCTTATATGCTAATTCTATCCTATGTGATAGCACAGCCTTGAAATTTGTACCCATATATAAGAAAACCACTAGATAGTGTAAGGTTCATTCATGATTTGCATTATCTCTTCAGATTAAAAAAATAAACTTATGATTAGTTAGTGTTCAGTAAGTTGCCATATTATTTTAAATTAGTTACTTGTAAATCAAAAATAAATAAATAAATTTTGCATATATATGAATGTATTGTCAACTTATTTCTTTTAGAGAAGCAGATTTCTAATTCTACTATATTTATATTGTTTATCTGTTCCTCTCTTTCTATGACCTTGTTCTGGCTTCCACAATCTGTTAAAATACTTGTTTCGGTTCCTTTCATGTGCAGGGGCTACAAACTTGCTTAGTTGCCTTGCTAGCAAGGTATGGTTTGTTCCACTATAGTTGCGCTATACATTGTGTAATTTGCCGTCTCTCTTTTTTTAATTTTTAAATAAGGTAAGGTAATAGTGTAATTTGCTGTCCCTGAACTTAGCATCATGCCTTTTGCAACTCTACATTTTTACTACACAATTAGGATGGACAAATGAACTGTTTTAGTTGTTAAGGAATCCAGCTTTAAGTTGTGTGATGAGAGAAATTACTAGCATTTTCTTAATTAGTAATTTCTTTTGTTGTATGAAAAAATCTTTAGATGTGACCCCTCATTTCAAGCATAAGCATAACCGTATCAGAAGTGAAAAGTTATTTCATCTTTCCAGCATCGGAAGCTCTGTTACCCAATGAATATCTAATTGTTTCATGTGCTTTGTTCTTTTTTCAGGTGGTTTAAGCGTACGGGACAGTTATACATTAAAGTACCCATTTTTGGTGCAGTTTCTTATCTTACTTTGGCTGTTTCGCCATTCTGCATAACTTTTGCAGTGGTTTGGGCAGTGTACAGAAATTCTTCTTTTGGCTGGATAGGTCAAGACATACTTGTAAGGAACATTTCTTTCTGTTTCCTTTTTTAGCAATGTTTATATTTTTGTTTAAATGGTAGTTTATTTCATATCCCGTGCAAACATTTTTGTTCTTTACAAAAAAGTCTGTTGAAATTTTAGTGTTGCATTATCAAGTTTATACACAAATATGACAGTTGTGATTGCTATAAACAAGAGATTTTACCACTGGATTGTTGTCCTTTTACTTTATTGTTTGCTCACCAAAGTTGGATTTTGGCATCCTAAGATGTTTGACACCAATACGTTTACTGTTTTACTCCATACAACTTTCACAAATTTCAAATTCAAATATATTTAACACGAGTGTATCCGATTTTCCATTGCTGTTACATGTGTAGCCTATGTTTATTTTACTGTTTGAGGTATATCAACTGATGATCTTACCTTTCTTTCTTTTGGATAGGGTATCGCACTCATAATTACAGTTCTGCAAATTGTGCGGATACCTAATCTCAAGGTAAACAATTTTACCAACCAAGAATTAAGTGGAACGAGCTGTATTTCCTTGCATGAATATGTTCAGTTGATCTCATCTTGCAAATTATCTTATAGCCATGCCTGGTTTAAGTTGGTGACTTCTTTTTTACTTGTTATCCTAAGTTGTATATTCTTTCTAGTGGCACAAAGAACATACACACACAGAAGAAAGCGTTGTTATTACATTAACAAGATGTTTATTTTTCAACCGCAGTTCAAGGATTGATACTAGAAATAGTGGGCAAGTTTGCTTATAAAAATCAACAATTTTTTTTTGAGAGATTTTCTTCTTCAGTTGTTAGAAGGTCACTGCTATGGGTGTTTACTAGCTTAATTGCCGCATATTGATGCTCACTCTACTGGCTTGTCTCTTTTACAGCACAGATTTTACAATGATCTTGTCATCTCATATAAATATTAACTAGTATTAAATATCAGGTTGGTTCAGTTCTTTTGGGTTGCGCCTTCATTTACGACATATTTTGGGTATTTGCTTCTCAGAGTCTCTTCCATGAAAGTGTGATGATTGTGGTAAGTAATCACTTAAGTTCACTTGATGATAATGGGAGTTGCTTCTAGTATAAGTCAGTAAATTTGAATTTTCCATGTCTTTGAAGGTAGCTCGTGGTGATAAAAGTGGAGAGGATGGTATTCCAATGCTGCTGAAGATTCCACGACTATTTGATCCATGGGGTGGTTACAGCATTATCGGCTTTGGTGACATCCTATTGCCTGGCCTGCTAGTAGCATTTTCACTTAGGTTTGATGTCTGCACTTACGATTTTAACCATACAAAACTTTGAATTCGTTCATCACTTTATATTCTGTTTATATGGTTTTCTTTGGGAGGGTAAGTCGAGTGGAGGAATATGGTTTTGCATTTAGGCTTGGGACTTGCTCGCAGCTAGAACAGTCTCTGGAAATGAGCTAACCTGTTTTCCTTTCGTAATTTAGTTATCTTTCTGTTATGAGTTATGACATTGAGTTAATACTTTGACATCATACAAAATTCATCATATCCACCTCAGTAGTACACACTACACACATCCAACATATTTATAAAATAGAGAATATAGAGATTTCGGACCCTTTCTTCACCCTGCTCACACCCCAAATACACAACTCCAATATTTCGATAAATAGACACTATAAGAGATCTCGGACACTGATTACAGAATTGTTGTTTATTTTTGGTTGTCAACAAAATTTGTTCCTTTCCAGGTATGATTGGCTTGCAAAGAAAAATCTTCGATCTGGTTACTTCTTGTGGGCAATGATTGCATATGGATTAGGTACTTAACGATATCTTCTATAGATTAAGCCTATTGCTTAAGTTGGAGTGTTTTCTGTTCTACAAATTTGAACATATTCTCTTGAATACAATGCAGGTCTTCTTATTACATACGTAGCATTGAACTTAATGGATGGTCATGGCCAACCTGCACTTCTTTACATCGTCCCATTTACCCTCGGTAATTCTCATCATATACTACTTTTTAAGTCGTAATGTAACAATGTTTTAGGTAACCAAACACTGTAAATGACTCTCCCATGGAGACCATTTTCTTGGAAAATGACTTCCGTCATACCAAACACATTCCTAAATCTTCATGAACAAGGAGTTCCTAGTTTCACAATTACCAAACTGATCTATTCATCTTTGTGCAGGGACCTTTTTGATGCTGGGGAGAAAGAGAGGTGACCTGAAAATTCTTTGGACAAAGGGTGAATCAGAAAGGGTGTGTCCACATGTTTGTCTCGAATCAATCGAAGAATCGAATCGAGAAGGATAAGAGCAATCTTCCTCTTGTAATTATATATATTATACTGACCTATGTATTATCTGTGCTATCAATCATTCATCATTCTGGTAATATTTAGCTGTTTTAAGGCTTAGCAAAATCTTCAGTTGTTAAGTACCTACACATTTGATATGCCAGTTATTAATGTACAGCTGATTGATCAGCATTTGTCACTTTGGTTAAAGAAAGTGTAGTTGCTGCTTAACTTTGATTATTGTCTCATATGATCTTTGCACTGTTTGAATATGACCTACGTACACTAAGCTCCCGCTAGTCACGGGGTCTGGGGAAGGACCGTACTACAAAAGTCTATTGTACGCGGTTTTATCCATCATTTCTGCGAGAGTCTGTTCCCACGTGTTTGAGTATGACAGTGTTTACACAAAATCAAAGCCATTTGATTTTAGTAACTACAAATATTGTAGTGTGAATACATCACTTCACGAAATGAAAGATGCATTCATTGGTTTAATATAAACGCATACAAGTTTTTTCCCAAATGATCGCTCTCCGCGTGCACAAATATTTTGCATTGACGCAAGTTTTGGGAAGGATCACACTCCAAGGTTTCCAAAAATAATGCGTCTTTAACTTAAATTTTGATAAATACATATAGATGAATAGTTAAGGTGCATGTAAGCTAGTTTGAATATTACCGTTATAAAAAAAAAAAATGTTGATAGTAATTTTTTTAAAGATTATCCCATAGTATATGAATTAAATTATTATAGCATAAAAGCACCTTATATATGGGCGGTGCATATTTCATTTTCTTAAAGTTGCTTCAATAATCAAATAGGACCAAAAATATATGGAATATATTATTAATACCTAACATGATAAGTACCCATATGAGAATAATATTGCACAATTATTAGCACGACTTTTTATATTTATAAATACCAAAAAAATGAAGTCACAAAAACTAGTTTTTATTTAATATTGATTGAGACATGAATTAATAGTATATACACCCTAAGTGTTGGCAAGTAAATATTATATTATACCCCCAAAAAAGATGCTCATATTACCTTATCTTCAACATAATTTATTACATCTCACAAATTAAACATAACATGTATTTTTCATTTCGTTTTGCCTTTTTCCATAAATATTACTAAATATAAATAAAAATTACCGATGGATAAATTCTACAGCTAACGACAACGACAAATATAGTGTGTATGTGGATTTTACTTTTATTTTTGTGGAATAACAGATTGTTTCTAATAAATCCTCGATTCTAGATTATTCTTTTATAATATGTAGACAATTTTTGTAACTAAACAAAAAAGTTCATAACTATATTCTATTTAGCAATGAATTAGCAACCTCTTATTGAAAAATATTGGTTGTTACGAAAAATTTAGCAATAGATTAATGACGAAATCATTTAGAATTTTCATTTTTTTAAAAAAAAAGGTATATTGTAGTCTTTTCAAAGCACCAAATTCAAATAAGCCACGTCTTTAGCATTGACATTATACTATGATTTTTTTTTTGTCAATTATTTTGTTGCTAATAAAATTGGACCACAAATTTATGAAAAATAAATGGGTCGGTTTGTTTAGGCGGCTATGCTGACCCATCATAGTAGAAATATTTACTCTTATTTGTGACATTTTTTGATGACACGTAGCTAAATAATATGGTTTGGACGGCTTATTATATGTCTAAAATTTTAAAAAGTATTGTTCTTTTTCATTTTTTACTTTTAGCCAATTATATTAGAGTTATAGAACTTGTAATTTGATAGTTGTAACTTTTTCTTGTTTAATTTATCTAGTATCTGAAATTTATCGATTCGTTTAATTTGGATTCATCTCAGATAGACTTAATAAGAGAATAAAATGATAAATTCACTTGAACTAGATACTTTTAATTTAGAATAAAAGAGATACTAAATATTCCGTCAAATGCTCTTTATAGGTCAAAATATGGTTGTAATTAAACTTCATACTAGGTTTCTTATTCACTAAAAAATGTTTCTTTTACCTTTTTTCCTCCACTATCACCTCACACCAAAACATTAAAAAGAACTGGATTAAGAAAAAAAGGGTCATAGGTCAATATCTCGATGCTATTGAAAATATGAATGAACACTTTACCCTATATAATATTATAAGATAAAATAGTATAAAGAAGTGAATGAGACTCATACCAAAACATTAAAAAGCATTCAAAGAGAAAAAAAAGTTACTATATATTTTATATATATATATATAATAATACATAAAGTAGTATAAACAAGTGAATGAGATTTTATTATTTGAAAAACCCTACACCTTTTAGTGGTGGATATTGAAAACTTAAAATTACATTTTTATGTTAAAGGAGATAACTTTCATAAAATTACATTTTAAGGAGTACTTTCTAATTAAAAAATTTCTAGACTTTTTAGTGTTTGTTTTTTTCTTTGTTTGTTTTGGGAGGCATTGATATAAGAGAAAATCAAAAGAGAATATTTGATTGACCCAAAAATATGCAAGATAATGGCTAGGGCAAGACATAAAAGATGATATAAATTATAAAGGCTTGAAAATGCATGAGTAGGACACAATGCCAATTAATCATCTTATAAGTATGAGTTGTATAGACCATGATGTGCACTTCTCTTTTTGTGTGAGCAACATATATAAAGTTAAATCCAACACCCTCTTTCATCAAAAAATTGGCAAAAAAAATAAAATAAAATAGAATTGCCCCACAAGGTGTCACAAATGTTTTTTTTTTTTTGGTAGAATATAATAAATATGGACCTTATAGTAACTTTCTACAAAAAAGGGTGGGTGGGGGAGTTTGGTGGGAGGGGGGGGGGGGTGTTTCTTGTGATTTTGGCCAATACATTATCATAATTTTGAAGAGAATGACTTAATGCATTTCAATTGGATAAGCACTTCCATAATATTCTACCTCACACACTTTCTACCCTCCGATCGGCTGTTTCAATTTATCTGTCTTATTTTTTTTGAGTGATTATTTTGTGGGTAATTAGTCTTGTCAATTGGATAAGCACTTCCATAATATTCTACATTCACCTTTTTTTAAAAAAAAAAATTAAAAAAATTGAGTGATTATTTTGTGGGTAATTAGTCTTGTCAATTGGATAAGCACTTCCATAATATTCTACATTCATCTTCTTTTTTAAAAATAAAAATAAATTTAGTGATATGTGCAAAGTATATTGACAACAATTTCAAATAGATGGGCCCCAATTTGATGTCACAGCTAGGAATGACATTGATTGATGATGGCCCATTAGCCTCAGCCCATCTTAGCCGTTGGGCCTTCGCCCATGTGCTTATTCAAATGTGCTGTCACTTTCCACAACGGTCACATAATAATTATTTTTTTACGAATAAAACGGCTACATGTTTTTAGCCACTCGATTAGCTTCATATCACCAAGGAAAAATTAAAAGACGCAACACGTGGTGTGTGAATTTAAACTCGAACAACATAATATACATAAGCATGATTCTTAAACTTTGCACTATACGAGTAGCAAATTGAATATTCACCGAGTTTCGAACCATGTCTTATATTATTATTTTAGATTTTTTTATTTTATACAATAACGTACTTCTCTTATTATACTTTTAATTAGAAAAGTTTAGTTCTAATCTCCTTCCTTTCATGCTATAGTAGCTTAATCCATGTAGTAATGGTT